>CM056998.1:105206229-105446229 GCA_029891345.1 Dryococelus australis
TTACAACGCACGTCAACCAAACATATGACACTAGGTGGCTGGCAGAGCTTTGCGTGATGCAAAAAATATAAGAGTCGGAGATATTTCATTCGCCAAACACAAAAATTTGACGAGCCGTCACATAATGCAAATTTATCTTCAAATCTGGGAACAGAAGTAACTAACTTATTAATAACTATTTTGTTTCCAAAACAAAAAATTAAAACGTCTTTTTTCACAGGAATATTTTCTGTGGAACGGGTTCATGTTTAACTGAAAATTTACAAATTTAGCACTTGAAACAAATCCATGACGACAATGACTTTTTTTACGTGTATAGCGGAAAGGTATGCTAAGGACTGGAAAGAAGAAAACACCGACATTATTTAAAGCAAATAGTCAACTATCTGTATTACATTATATTGAGAAACATGTACGGATGACTAAAGTGGACTCTGCTAAATACGTGTTCCACCAAGTAAATCACAACGTAACTGCTTACGTCACATAACTGCACGTAGCATGGCGAAATAACTTACTCCAGTGAACTTGATGGGATTGACAGTGTAGGCCCAGTGCTTGTTATCTCAAACACTCAAAAAAATAGGTGGACGTAGGCGGGCACATTTACCCTAATTAGACCGCAACAATTTAAGCAGTGGCGTAGGCAGACATTTATTGGATGGGGTTAAAAGGGGAGGGGATGTCCTTCAATGTAAAACGGAGCCCATAAAATATTTTTGAGCTGAAGAACAAAAGCAGATGTACATCATAACTGGTACCGTTTTATTTTAGTTATTTCTCATTTTACTGATAAATAACTGTATTTATTTTTAATGTGTCCATATTTCTGGCATGGGGAGGGGGGGTGGCTTAAATCCGAACCCCCAAGCCCTTCCCTTGTCTACATCCCTCTCTCTAAACATAACCGTTTTTAAGAGTCGCGACGTGTTATATATAATATGCATTTACATTCATACACTTTACTGCTAGTGATATGATGGCTATGTCACTCCCTTGAATCACTGAATTAAAATGTATGATTGTGCTATATCTGACACTGACAGAAAAGATTTGGAGACATGCCAGAAACACTTTTTCTCTGAAGAAAATAACCACTTTTTTTGGGAGCATTTTATCTGACGTGAATAATTCCGAGTACCCCCCCCCCCCCCCCTCTTAATTTCATTTGTTGCTACTGTGTTTATGTGTTTGAAGTAGGCAATAAAGCTATCGTTCCTTTACTTGCAGGAATAGTTTTTTTTATATGTATTACGTCGTGTATTTGCATAGAAGTCGCGAAACTGATGCACACAGTAGCACAATTTGTTGAATCTCGCACAGAAGAAATGTTTTAAAGCCGGTTCGCCATAAAGTGAGCACTTTTAAAATCAACCTTAGAAAAGTCACAGGCTCTGCCTGCATATGTTTTATAGGGGGCACTAAGTGACATGCGCCTAGTAAAGTTGGTAACCAAGGATGGACAGTAGTTCCGTATCTTAACTCGAATAAAAAGAGTTTGTTAACCACTTGTGATAACGTAAATTATTTCTTCCCCTTTCTGCTTTTTTTAAATGAATAAAAGTTTAAAAATAATTAGACAGTTTCACTTGACCTACGCATGGATAAATCACTGGGCCCGTGGCAATATTAATTTTACATAGGGCGGAGGAATACACAAAGTGCATACAAGTAGATCTTAAGCAAGGCTTTCAAAAGTGCTCATTGTACGGTGAACAGCTTATAACAGTGAAGAAGACTACACTATTATCTGCTGGTAGAAATGTCGGACTGGAATACGGATAGGCGCCTTATTTGTTGTGGTTTCTTCTCAGAAGTGGTAGAGAGGATCGAGCGAAGTAGACGTTTTTGGTATGGTGTGTACCGGGGAGGGGTACGCCTGCATACTTACGACGACTGCCCCGCCCACGTACTTATCTTGCCGTCACACCGCGAATGGTGTCGCCCGCAGACAGCCCAAGTAGCCTGCTCACGGCATGTCGGTAATTTCCGGGCACTCCCGATTCTCCACTGGTCACGGCTTATAGTTAAGACCCTTATAGGCTGTTCGCGGTAAAATGAATACTTCCCTAAGCCCTGCTTCAGATCTACTTGTACACACGTTGTGTATAATCCCCCCCCCCCCCCCCGTATGCAGAATTAACACTGTCGTGGGCCTCTTCACTTTATTCGTGCATGCGTCGGTCAAGTGAAACTTTGAAATAATTAGAAAAGTAAATATTTCACAAATTTGCTCTCTTTTTACACACTTCGACACACAAAAAAAAAGTAAAAAATTAAAGAAATTTTTTAAGTTATTACAAATTTTTACCTAACACTTTTAACCTGACGTTAAGATATGGAATTATTTTCCATCCATCGTTACCAGCTTCACTCAGTGCGCTCGTTAAAAAATGTGCAGGTAGGGGCAGTGACTTTTTTTCTAAGGTTGAGTTCAAAAGTGCTCACTTATCGTGAACAACCTTTACACATATGAAACTTTAACATTTGACTTTACGTTTGATTTCCGACATGTTGTTTCTTGTAGAACTTCAAACAATGGAACTATCAAAGGTAAAGCCAAGCACTTTTGACTTAACGATTTCGAAAAGTAGAAATTTAAAGTCAAAATCAAGCTTCCATTTTGCCGAGAATCTAACTTAGGTTATATGGAATGTGTGTTATTTTATTTTAGGGTGATTTTCATCTCTGTAAATAAAAGTTGAAGTAAAGCAACTGCGTAGGCAGCACTACACCAGACTATACAACGTGAACAACTCATAAAAAAGTAGTACAGACACCATACAAATTGTCAGAAAAGTGCGATTTATGCTGTATATGAAAGAATATATATTTTGCAACATTATAAAATATTTTATTAAAATTTACTTTTTAAATGTTAACAAATTATTGATTAAAATAGTCTGAATTTTTAACAACATTTTAGCATATTTCCTTTCAGGATGATTCAAAGAGCAGAATTTGCAAGAAAATCTTCGTAATGGAATATAATGTGTACTGTGATCGTATGTTAGCAAATTATAATAATAATGTAGGAAATAATTTTTGTAATTGATTCTATGTGCGTCCATTTGTCACAGACATTTACGGCTGAAATTTACGTTAATAAAGGAGACTAGAAAATTAAAAGGAGGAAAGAGTTGCTTGGTACAAAAAAAGTTGGTCAGGGTTACTACATGTGACAGCCTGAAAGGATGACGTGAGTGAAGTCAAAATATAATATTTTGATGGAACATTTGTTTGACAAAGTGCAATCAAATACAGACAACTGTTTGTGCAAAATAAACTTTGCATTCTTTTCCTTGAAGAAGGCATACTACGGGGCATCTTATATGCTACACGGACATAAGTTTGTTCCTAAAAACGACATGCACATTAATTCCTTCACCGGCTTCACCACTCTCTTTTATCCCGTACAGGCAGGGAAAAAGAGAGTAAAATTCAGCTATGGAAACAGCTCCCAGGCGCTACCCTGGGAATCCTGTACAAGAATGCTAGCTTGTTGCAGCTTAAAATATGTTTGATAGGAGCTGTGGGGGGAGGGGGTTAGCTTCTCCTCGCCTCCGCAATCTAACTGACAACCAACTGGGTGGCCAAGGTCCCTCACAAGGGACCGATCTACCCTCGCGCTGAGGGAGTAGCGTCCCAGTGATGTAAAATGGCGGTGGCCTTCACCGGTAGGCCTATCCGTAGCCCATACCTTGTGCTTATAAAGGGCGTTGGTCTCCTAGGAGAAGAAGGAAGTAAAATAATTTGCTCAATTCAGATTTTTTTCGTTGCAAAATAATTATTTCCCCTTAATTTACCATTTAACGGGGAAAAACTCAACATTTCTTGACTACACTAAATTTTCTTCAGTGAAAACTATATTCGCAAAGTTAATCTCACAGAATTCGCAGAAATCGTTCGTGTTCGTGTAACAGTTTTTGTGCCAAGGTAATTAATAACTATGCCTCACTATTACAGCGTTATATTTATGAGTTGTCACAATTTTTTTTTATGAGATTTCGAATTGCATATTGTGTTAACTCTTATAGGGCCACATAATAAGGTCAGATGCTGTTTTCTGCAATGCAGTGTTAGGTAAATAGCTAAAGCTGTTCTGTAACATTTTTACATTGTATTTCCGACACGGTTAAAACGGCAACAATCATATTAAAGAATCTCTACAGCTTCCACGTAGTTGTTTACGACAGTTCAATTGAGCAGTTATATCGATGTGCATGTACAGCCTATTGGCAATATCTTCACACTTTCTGAATCGAACCTTTGAAAAAACCTTCCATGTACAACGTCTTTGATTGTTTCCTAAATAATTAACGTATCACAAGCTTTTTATACTTCTGTTAACATTAGAGTATCTTATTTTCAGTCAAATAAAATGTTTACTTATAATTCACTTATAAATTATAGTAGTTAATTAATAATTCATATCAATAAAAACAGAGAAAATAGGAATGTTGAAAATGCCTAGTAAATAATAGTTCTCATGGTAAATATTACCAAACTGGGTACGCACGAATGCTGTGCGTCGTCCTTTTGGTGTAATTTTCTAGACTTGGTCAAGCTTTTTTCTTGCATGAAGCGGAGGAATATCCTGAAAGTAGAACTTTGGCAGGGCTTTTACGAAAAATTGTACGTGACAAACATGAATGGACTATAGCGAGTCGCAGGGCCGGCCAGTTTCTCCTTTAGTCTGTTCATGATTATTTGAGCACTTTCGAAATCAACCGATGAAAAAAGTCCCTGCTTCTACCTGCAGCCATCTTTACGGGCACACTGGCTGCTAAGAGTCCAGCAAAGTTGGTAACGACGGTTAAAAAGTAGTTCCATGTCGTGACGTCGGATTAAAAAAATTAGGTAAATATTTGCGAGTATAGGCTGTTCACGTTAAAGTGAGCACTTTTGAAATCAACCTTTGAAAAACGTCACTGCCCGTACCTGCATGTATTTTAACGGACAAACTGGGTGGCATACGCCCTATAAAGTTGGTAACGACGCGACAGAGAGAAAGTAGTTCCATGTCTTAATCTTAACGTTGGATTAAAAGTGTTGGGAAAGCATTTGAAAATATTCAAATTATTTGTTTTACTTTGGATATTTTTAATGTATATATAAGTAAGAATTAGCAGATATGTAAAACATTTACTTTTCTAATAATTTCACAGTTTTAATTGACCGGTGCATGAATGAAGTGATCGTGATTAGACCCACGGCTATGTTAATTTTACACATTGCGGAAGTATACAAAATGTGAATACAAGTAGATCCTAAGCAGGGCTTTCAGAAGTGCTCACTTTACCGTGAACAGCCTTTTACTTAAATTATTTATTTTGCTTTATATGCATTTTTTTCTTAACGAATATATGCCTAAGTTCAAGAAGATGCGAATTCGTAAAATATTTACTATCCTGATAATTCCAGTTTGACTTGACTGACGCATGAATAAAATGACGGGGCCATTTACATTGTACACATGGCGGAAGTTGTGTTGATTTGAGATATTTCGGCGGCTCGTAATGAAAAGGTCTTGAGAACCGACGAGGGTGAAATGAGGTGAGAATAGAATGGAGCAGCGTTGAATGCGAGGGCAGGGGAAAACGCGATATCCTCGAGAAAACACACCGACCAGTGGCATCGCCCGGAACGAATCTCACTTACGAAAATCCGGAGTGGCCCCGCCGGGGAGTGAACCCGGTTCGCCTTGGTGGGAATATGGTGGAATAATACACAACGTATATATAGACTGTTTGCTGTAAAGTGAGCACTTTTGAGGCCCTTGTTACGTTTTCCTTTCATCCATTTCTTATCCTTAAACCTCCTTTTAAAATCAATATTGCCATGTGGGTAATAGATACAGCATATATATATTCCACCACTCTCGAAAGTGTACGTCTAAAACTTCTTACACAATAGAAACTTTTGCAATTGACTTTACGTTTCCTTTCCTCTGACGAAACCACCAATACACAAAACAATTGTAAGGTCAGAGTTTAGACAATTGAACATCAGTTCTGCCAGCTTCGTATAAACGTGTATATTATTATGTAAATAATTATGGTATCATCCAGGAATGCGTTTTACTTAACTTTTTTTAATATAGGCTTAAAATTTATGTTGAAAGTTCATTTATAAACAAAAACTCAATAGTAGTAGTAGGGACATAGGCGTTCTGAAACAAAGGAATGCCGTCTTTTTTTATATCAAAGCGTTGAATAGACTGAAAGTTATAATCGAATTGATTAAAAGTGTTGATGGAATTGATTGTAATGGGGTTAATCCAATGTTAATCCGATCAATTTTATTTTTTAAATTTTGTGTGAATTGGTAAGTGTATAGTTTGGTGTAAGAGTGTACTAAGGGCAAAATTTACTATTTTCTTTCTTTCTTTTTGTGGGATGGGGAGCAGCTCTGGTACTTCATATATATATATATATATATATATATATATATATAATATATATATATATATATATATACATATATATACATATATATGGTTAGTTTTGTTCAAGAGTGGCATAAGTGTAAATTTTTGCTTTGGTAGTGATATTGCTCGTAGATGGTGTTGGGAGATAGGCGACTTTGCAAGATACTATTATTCTGAATGAATAACAGTGCTGATGAAATTTATGCGAAAAATTTCTAAGTTTAAAATAAAAAAATTTGAAATGAGTTCTACGTAGAATAAATAACACGAGAGAGAATTTTTAACTATGTGCATAACCTGGTGTCGACAAGTTCTAAACGATCACAATTACGTTAATCTCCAGGTGTCCTAAAGAAAATGAATTAATTAACGATCTACAACGAAGCAAAAATGTCGCTATAAATTAAACGGCAGTCTTTCTAATCACAATAACAAGATATTTTAAAACACGTGAAAATGATACTATTTGACGCCTCTAGCACGTTACAGCATTTTAAAACACGTCCGTTTGGTCAGGAGATGGCTGGAGCAATGACTGCAGTGTATGACGTGCGTCAACTTATAACCTGTTAGATACTTGGAGTGCGGCCGACGTCTGACAGGTGACTAAGTATATAGCTACTCGGAAAGAGATGTGAATACAATGTACATGACAAATGGATAAAAAATATGTTTACAATGCACGTACTAATATATAAATTACCCTAGTTGAATTAAAAAAACACGTAACGAGAATTGTTGTTAACAGTCAGTGATTATAATATATGTCCGTTCGCTCGGGAGGTGGCTGCAGCACTGAGTTAGATGTACCACTTACGTCGACTTATAAGCTGAACGAGGTGTTGAGATCAAACATAACCTGCGTCGGCCTACTTTTGATTATAGACTGAGGTGAAAAACTCGGAAATGAAGAAAATACAAAACGAGTGTTTCCAAATAAATTAAGCTGCTAACGAACACAAGTACGTGACAATCATTAAACGAATTACAGAACCCAGCTAACTTGTTTTTTAAATAAATGAAATTGCTCTCCCAAAAAACATCTGTCCGCCAGGGGGGTTAGTGAATGAATGTAGTGTAGGATGTGCTCCGGCTTATAGGCTGTTATATACGTGGAACATGGCCGATAGGCAACTGAGTTGAAATTATGGAAAAAAAACTCTGATTACGACTGGCTAAGTGAATCACATAACCTATTTCCCTGCCAAGCTAGTATTAACGACTTAATTACACTATGTCCTACAACAGCCAACGAAACGACAAAATAAACTTTCCTAGAGCTTGGTCGACGAAACTTCGTAGAATTTTTGACTATCGTTTCGGTAACTAGTGCGGTGAATTTCACAGACTTAACGGAAAATTTTCTATTACGTCCGTTATGTTAAATAATTTTCCTTCGGCCAAGTTTGCGAATTAAAAATAATATATAGTACATTTCTATAAAGTGTTGCAGGATTACGCCGTCCGAATCTCCATACGCTTCGATCGAAATTTGTGTTAAAAGTGAATTCTTCTTACAACAGTGAAACTTTCGTTAGAAATCTGGATAAGTTAAAAAAATATATATAGTTTCATGGTCTGTTGTAGGACGCAGTGTGATCAAGTCGTTAATAGTAGCTTGGTAGGGAAATAAGTTCTGTAATTCGTTTAGTCAGTCGTATTCAGAGTTTTTGCCGTAATTTCAACTCAGTTGCCTATCGGCCATGCTCCACGTATTTATAGGCTGTTCACAGTAAAGTGAGCATTTTTAAGGCCCTTCTGAATTTTTCCTTTCATCCTATTTCCATCTTCCTGCTGCTTTTTAATATACGCATTGCTTTGTGACGAATAAACACAGTGTATACATTTCACCACCCTCAAAATTTATTACCTGATGCTGCAATAAGATATATTTATTAGTGGTTAAAGCCTATTTGGAGGGCCTTAAAAAGTGCTCACTTTACAGTGCTCAGCCTATAACAGCATATAAGCTGGCGCACGTCATACACTACAGTCATTCATTCACCGGCCTACCAGAGGGACGGATGTGTTTTGGGAGAGCTCGTGGTGCAATTTCATTTATTAAAAAAACAGGATAGCTGGGTTCTGTAATTCGTTTACTGGTTGTCATGTACCTGTGTTTTTAGTCGTTTAATTTATTTGGAAACATTCGTTTTGTATTTTCGTCATTTCCGAGTTTTTCACCTTGGATACTTGGAGTTAGCACTCCACGTATCTAACAGGTTATAAGTTGACGCACGTCATACACTGCAGTCATTGCTCCAGCCATCTCCTGACCAAACGGACGTGTTTTTAAATCGCATAAGGTAAGTGTGAGAGGTGTCAAGTAGTGAATTTTTTTACGCGTTTTTAAATACCTTGTTATTGTGATTAGAAAGACTGCCGTTTAATTTATAGCGCTATTTTTGCTTCGTTGTAGATCGTTAATTAATTAATTGTTTAGGACACCTGGAGACTCGTGTAGTTGTGATCGTTAAGCATTTGTCGACGTCAGGTTATTCACATAGTTAAAAATTCTCTCTCGTGCTATTTATTCATACGTAGAACTCGTTTGAAATATATTTTGTTTAAACACTTAGAAATTTCTCTTGTCTATTACGTCAGCGCTGTTATTCATTCAGAATAATAGTATCTTGCAAAGTCGCCTATCCCCTAACACCGTCTACGAGCAATATCACTACCAAAGCAAAAATTTACACTTATGCCACTCTTGCACAAAACTCACTACACACACACACACACCTTGTCTCCAACCTCCAACACCCACACCTCATCCGAGTGCCAGAGCTCCAAGAGTGAGGACATACCAGAGCTGCTCCCCAACCTAAAAAAAGAAAGTAAAAAAAAATTGGCCCTTAGTACACTCTTGCACCAAACAATACACTTATCAATTCACACAAAATATAAAAAATTGATCGAATTAAGATAATTTAATCGGATTAAAATCGGATTAATGATTTTTCATCGGATTAAGATTACATGAACAATTTCAATCAATTTGATTAACCCTTTCAATTAATTTAACCCTTTGATATTAAAAAGGAGGCTCCCCTTTGTTTCAGAACGCCCACGCCCCTACTATTCTCATTTGTTTAATTTATTAAAATATGTCGATTCATATATTTCCTCTTCACATTATAATTGTTTGCCATTTATTTAATTTAAGACGCGCTCTTTTTAATATACCGATATTAAATTCGCCCTACAATAAAATAACGCACTCTCCACATAACCGCTATTAGATTCTCGGCAAAATGACAGCTGACTTTGACTTTAAATTTCAACTTTTCGAAATCGTAACGTCAAGAGTGCTTGAGTTTACCTTTGACAGTTCCATTGTGTCAAGCTCCATAAGAAACAACGTGTCGGAAAGCAAACGTAAAGTCAAATGGTAAAGTCAAATGTTTAAGTTTTCAATTGTGTAGGGGCCTTAGTTAAAATAAAATATATTAATTGACTATTATTCCACATGAGAGGGCTTTCAAAAGTTCTTACTTTACCGTGAATAGCCTATACAAGTATATCTTAAGCAGGGCTTTTCGAAGTGTTCTTTTCACCGCAGAGAGCCTATAGTAATGTCACTATAGGCTGTTCACGGTAAAGCGAGCCCTTTTGAGGGCCTAGTTATTTTTTCTTTCAGTCCTTTTTTTTTTGTCCTTTTACCAACTTTCTAAATAAATATCGTCATGTAAGTAATAAACACAGTGTGTATATTCCACTGCACTCGGAAGTTAACGTCTAAGACTAAATTAAAACATATTTATTGACTGTTATTCCATATGAGAGGGCTTTCAAAAGTGCTCACTTTACCGTGAACCGCCTATAGACGTGGTGCGCAGGAGTGCCGTTGGGGGCGGGTGAAGCACGCGGCATAGTAAATAACAGTTCCGCTTCCCCGCAGAGCGGCTGCCAGATACGCCCTCGGAGATCGAAAAAAGGGGGGGTCCGGAGGGTCTGGCAAATATAGCGGCAGAGTGCCGGCTCCACGTGACGTCACGGCACGACCATCCCCACTCCAGAAACAGGAACATAAGGGGGAGTGGCCACCTTCGATAGTGGCGGCCACGACATGCGGCTGTTCGTAACACGTAGCCAACCTATGGAGGTTGATATCTGGGAAAACATCGATATTATTTAAATTGGTTATTTATAAAAAAAATATCATTTTACAAAACGATGCGTCGAAAGAAAAATATCGATTTCCGGTACATCGAAATTTTAAATTTTCTGTGTTAATGGACTGACAATTGTAAGATTGCGTGGGATATTTCATATTGAGGACATGAAGCGTTACCGAAAGATGTGGTGTCTGTTTTTGGTGCATGTTGACAAAGTGAGTGTAGTAATTTTTAAATTTAATTTTTATATTAAAACAGACCTTATTAAAACAGCTATTAAAAATATTTGTTTCCGATACCTCTACAAAAATATTGACTTCGATCGAATTTAGTTGAAATATATCAACGGTTAATAACGATATTTTGTTGATATAATATCGTCATTTCCATACATCGATTTTATTTTCAACATCCCTAAGCCAACCTTGAGGACGTTGTGTTCGGCACTTGTCACCCTACGGTCATTCACAGAACGTCTAAACGCAACCGCACTACGAACCATGGGTTATGAAATGTGTGCACAAATTCCAGGATATCCTGCTCGTTAGTCTAGCTTCCTCACCTTATCACCTCGACGAATTAACGGCTACGGTCATCACTGCCATCTATCCATGAAAAACTCGGATCAACGTGGCATTGCCGCGCATTCAGTAAAGCATCCTATTTAATTTGCAAATGTTTTCGTTATTTTAAAGAACAGGGATTAATGAACTTTTGTGACATGACTTGTTAAAATATGATGTGCTCATAAAATTGAATCGCAATAATTTAGCACTAGCCTTAAACTAAACTCTCGTCGTTTAAATGTAAAACACCATTCTTCTTGCTGGCACATCGCAAAAATTGTTTCCATGTTTTGAAAACATTTTTAAAAACTAGCATTGCTACGATAGTTTAAAAGCCCGGCTGGACCCTCGCCGCTATGGATAGGCGTTGAAAAAAAAATCGTAAGTTAAAAAGCACTCGATTTTTAAGCAGTTTTCTTTCGTGCTTTTTTAGGCTCACTGACATTGAAATGTTTTTAAAGGCTGTTCACAATAAAGTGAGCGCTTTTGAAATCAACCTTAGAAAAGCAATCTGGAACGAATTGATAAGATGTTATTTGAAGTCTATCGTGCAAAAAAAAAAATTCGGTGAACTTCTTGCAAGGGTACTTGCGTCAAAAAGATATTATAAATCCACGGTGTCGGGGATTGGTTCCCCGTAAGAGCGAACCGCCAGCAGGGATGTAATATTTCCGTATCCAGTGCCGATAAGGAAACAGCTGGCGGGACGAGCCTTCCCGTTTCGGCAGACCGGAACGTCGAGCGGATGTGACCTCATGCGAGTGTGCGGCGCGTGTCTTCCTGGAGGCAGTGCACTGGGTGCATTATTTCTTACTTTGTAAACGTAATTTACTTATATATATATATATATATATAGCTTCCATTTTTACACAACAAATGTGCTGGGAATTGTCAAAAAGATAAACATGAATGTATATATATACAAATATTACATGGACAATTCACGGAGAACATTACATCATAACCTTACAATATAAACATAAGTACAATAACTTGTTGATTACAGTGCGCAATACTAAAAGACTACATAGCTGCAACATTTATAACACATTATGTTCACTAAATATATCAATCTACACTGTAATGTGTATTTTCTAAGAGATACTTTTAAAGCAATTTTCTTGAAAACAGACAACTTACTGTCTTTCAAAGGCTCTTTCAGTGCTGTTGGTAGTTTATTAATAAAATTTATTGATGAAATGAATGAGCTTTGTTTAATTTTGAATGCTGTGATTTAAAACACCTGGGGCGATTACAAACTTAAAACTTACCTCCAGAACCAACATACAATAAGAAAGAATTTTAATATGTTTTTCAACAATTAATAATTAAAATATTTACAAACATATGCTAATTAATTACGAGAAGACTAGACGTGCACCTATCAGCTTAAAGAGGTACTTACAGACACGTCTTTGAAACGCATCTATTTCTTGGAATGGAATAAGAAGCTGATGTTCCAGTAGTCAGGACGCTGGAACGGTGGCATACATGTCCCGGCTACGATTCCCGACCAAGCAGGGAAGTTTTTTAAGGTGTAAATTTTTTTCTCGGTTTTATGAGGGGTCGTTGTATTGTTATCTCGCCCTCATGCTGCGGGAGGCAATGTTGCAGACCACAGGTGTTCATGTTTCCTATAGAAACTCGGGCGCTCTCAGTTAAAACGTCCTGACGTCAGTCCATGAAGGCTATAGACTATTCACGGTAAAGTGAGCACTTTTGAAAGACCTCTCATTTGGAATAATCTCAAAAAAAAATGTTTTATTATAGCTTTAGACGTTAACTTCCAAGTGCGGTGGAATACACACACTGTGTTTATTACTTACATTGCGATATTTATTTTAAAAGGTGGCTAAATGATAAAATATGGCTGAAAGAAAAAAGCAGTTAGGGCCTCAAAAGTGTTCACTTTACCGTGAACTGCCTATACCTGTCTTTTGTAAGCTTGTGACGCGGGGGGATTAGAAAGAAAACCATTGGTATTAGTGTTGTTGATATTTTATTGGGTTTATAAACAGATGGAAGGGGATAACAAATTGACCTGTCCTTAGTCGAATAAAGAAAAACTACACATGCATGCATTGCTAATCCAGGATCCGAACTCGCAAACTCATGGTGTGAAAATAGTTCTACCTTTGAAATCTTGCCGACGGAGGTCATCTAATGCATTTAAATAATCACGCGAGTTAAGTGACTATAGAGCTATAGCTCATTCACGGTTACTTCCAACTTTTATGAAGCCCTGCCAAAGTTCTACTTTTAGGGCATTCCTCCGCCTCATAAAAGCGCCAAAGGGACAGCGCGTCTTATTTTTGCGCACTCAGTTTAACAATATTTTGCATAAGAACTATTTCTTACTAAAGGCTGTTCACGATAAAGTGAGCATTTTTGAAACCAACCTTAGAAAATAGTCACTGCTCCTACCGGCATTTTATAAACGAGCGCACTGAGCGACATGCGCCAAGTAAAGTTGGCAATGATGGAGGGAAAGTAGTTCCATATCTTAACGACGAATAAAAGGTGCTAGGTAACCATTTGTGACGACTTAAATTATTTCTTTGGCATTCTGTTTTATTTTAAATGCATCGGAGCGTAAAAATTAGCAGATTTGTAATATATTTCCTTTTATAGTAATGTCACAGTTTCACTAAACCGACGCATGAATAAAGTGGTGAGGGGCATTGTAATGTTAATTTTACATAAGGCGGAAGACTGTACAACATGCATATAAGTAGACATTAAGCAAGACTTTCAAAAGTGCTCATTTTACTGTGAATAGCCTATAGTTATTACCAACACACTTATTTTCTCACTGTTCTGCACACATTAATTAAAACGTAATATTATAATATATAGATAAAATATAAATAAAAGTTAAGTTTAATCAAAACATGCGATACTTTTATGTTGACAGAAGTATAAAACGTTTGAAATACGTGACATATTTAGGAAGCAACGAAACACGTCGTGCATGGGGTGATATTTTGAAGGTTTTTGGTTCAAAAAGTATGAGGAAACCGGTAATGTACTATAATTACAGTTTGCAATCTTATAGCAAGTTGTCAACGTTTAAAAGTGAGATAACTGTAAAATACAGTTCGCTTGGGAACGGTATATCCCTCCCTTAAAAAAAAAAAAAAAAAAACATATTTACACTGCTGTGTCATTCGTTCAATGTTTGGTCAAGCATGAATTGCAGTTTTTTGCCTCCCCGCCACGATACTTTTTTTTAACCCCTTTGGTGGCTGAACTAAGCGTGACCAGACACGGATCGCTTTACAAAAAATATTCATCTTGGAGGCCTCTATCGTCCCCCGCCCCCCTTCGACATTTTTCTGATCCCTGTCTTCATCGACCTTATTTCTGAACACACTGCATTTTACCGATATGCTATTTATAGTACGAATGGTTTAACGATGAAACGTCAATACTTCAGGACGAAAATCAGGTCACTAGTGAGAAAATTCAGGGGGCAAATATAGCCAATTTCCTCTTGTCTCCTCAGCTAGGGCTGTTTTTCGCTATGAAAATGTGCGTATATTTTATTTAAAAAAAAATACACTGTACGAGTAATTTGTTCGTATTTCATATGAAGCAGTGCTTTAGACGTCACACTGAGAGGAAATTGAACAAAATATTTGTTTGTATAGGGCCAAATATATATTAAGTTGCACAAACAAAATATATTGTTAAGCAAACAAAATTTTAAACGCAACAAAATTACTTTTGTTCGTCTGACAAAATATACGTTTGAATAAACAAAATCTCTGTGTTGGGCCAAACAAATTAGACTGTCAACTAAATATTTTGTTGAAACAACTGTATATATTTGTTTGGCCACTCATTTGACTGCCTTCGTTTGAAAATACGGCTCGTGAGTTTGTTTGAATTTTGTGAAACATTTAAGATAGTAACCGTGTTTGCTAGCAGGCCTACATCTATTGATGCTTAATAATCGTACAAACACATTAATAAAACAATACAACAAGAAACTGACAAGTAAAGCTGTAAAAACTTGAAATATTTGTTTGTACACGTTGCCCAATATTTGCATTATGTATATATTTTAAAGCTTTCCGGTGTCGTTAGTTATCACATTAGCTGAGATTACTAAGGCGTAGCGCTCGGATCCTCGCAGGTGATCTTCGGTCGAACTTGAAAAAAAATTTATATCGGCTCAAACTGTTTAATGTACGTGCAGCCAAACTAATATTCAGTTGAACCAATCAACTCTTACAGTTTGGGGCAACCAAATGAGAACAAGATAATTTGGTTTCAGCGACAAAATATTTCACTACCCCTATACAAACAAATAATTTGGTTGCACCAAACAATTCTTGATTGATCCAACAAAACTTTTTTTCTCTGTGCACTGTCCATTCCAGACGGGAGAGTAAAAATAATTCACTTAGGTCGACCACGAAATTTTTCAAAACTTATTCCACATTTCGAGTACCTTTCCAGTTTTACTGGGCGAATGCTTTTCACAAGTAGTGCCTTAGGACGAACATTTACTTCCACTCGGATGTTTCTGGTTAGTTACCGTGCATAAAAGGAAGTGAAAATTAATATAAATTTAGTTTTGTTCGTATCTTATGTAAGTGACGACGATCAAATATTGTGAATTAATGCGCTAATTTATTACTTAAAAATATCAGTATTCTTTCAGTTTCAGGCAGTCATTCATCGGAAAACATTCACAAATCGTGACACATTTGATTATATCCAAGATGAAGATGTCTTGTTATCTTATAACAATTTTGCTTCGCAGATATTTCGTGGATTTATCTCCTGCTCTTCGTTTGGGTAATACTGTTACGTGCTGCAGCTGGCGCCGACTCCGCTGCCCCGCGCCGTAATCGGAAACCCACCTCGTCCTTCCCTCTTCCTGGAACGATGCGCTCGTAGCTGTCTGATCCCCTTCTAGGAATCCCGTGAATGCCGACAGCGGCGAGACTTGCTGGCGTCACACCTCCTCTCGCCTGCTAGAGTTTCCGATACGTTTAGCGACGACGCAAGAATGTTCTGGTGAGACTGGATGGCGCCTCAGTCCTCCGAGACGCATCACGCGAGTTGGGGAAGATTCTAGGTGGCGGCCTAAGACACTATATATACTGCCGCAACCCAGTGGCCGGCAGTCTTTGACAGAGGCCGTCTGGCGAGTGTGCGCGAGAGAAGTGTAGTACGGACGACGACTGGAGATTGCGGGACGACGGCGAGCGAGGTGTTCGTGGCGTGAATGGAGGAGAGGGTGTGAAAACGACTAGTGTAGCCTACTGTGCGTGAGGGCGCTTGGAGGACTCTAGAACATTGTGACTGGCGGTACATGGAATGAACTGAGGTGGGTCTGAATGTAAGTGTAATACTGCTTTTATTGTAAATATTCGAACTGTCAAATATGGACGCATACATCATAAACATAATTGAATAGGTTGATACACTGTCTATTGGGACTGATCTTTAATAATTTAATTTCATTGATTTCTTTGTCGCAATTATAAATTTTATTAATCGTCAATTGTGAACAGTAAGTGATTTCAATTTATTGTGAGAATTTGAGTTCAGTGAATTTTGCTGTAGTTATTGTAAATAAAATAAGGAAATTATAATTATTTATTTTATTTGATTAAGACCTCCATCCCTTAACGAACTTGGTATAGCCAACTTAATTTCTAGACAGAGAAATTGTAACAATATGTTGCAACAGCTTGTTATTGCACGCTATTCATTAAATGCGTAAAAAGGTGGATTGTTACTCGCAAATTAGTTTAATTCAATGACTAAGTCGCGATTACTCTGAAACTGCGGAGTCCTCTTGCGCAGGTTAGCGGGAGATTGCTGACACGCTGTCGGCTTGCTTCATTATTTCGTTTTCTCCAAGAATATAAATACGTCGTACAAACATCCAATTACAAAAATAAATTCTGCCTGCTCTGGAACTGTTTGTACCGAAAGCTCTTTCTCTTGCTCCCCTTTCCTTGGCACACTCATGGACAAATGCATCGTATGTTGCCTCTAAAATTAACTTTGGTTCATCCGCGTTCAATCCGGAAAAGATGACTGCTTAATTCCTTGCAGCCGTCCTGTCTAGTCGTAGACGAGTTCTGCCTGACTTTGTTCGCTTCCCGGGGGCAGAGGGCGACAGTGTGCACTGAGAAAAAGGTTTTGTTGAATCAAACAAAGTTTATTTGGCGCAACCAAATTAGTTATTTGTATAGGGACAATGAAATATTTTGTTTGTGAAACCAAGTTATTTTGTTGTTCATATTTCGTGTCACCAAACAAAGATTAGGTTGATGCAATTAAATACTTGTTTGGTTCTATGTGCCTAAATAAAACAGTTTCGGTTAATATAAAAATAATTTAAAAGCTCCACCGAGAATCGAACCTAAATGACCTGTCCGAGCGCTACGCCTTAGTGATAACTCATGAAGTTAGAATGTTTTTAAATACAAACATTTTAAATATTGGATAACGTGTGCAAATAAATATATAAAGTTTTACACTTTTACTTTTTCGTTTCCTGTTTGAATTGCGGTGCGTTTTCCCTTCTGTGAAATATTGTAGACTTAGTTCAGATTCGCTTGCAAGAAGTGAAGGAGTCGCTTGAAAGTAGAACTTCAGCAGGGCTTCAGAAAAGTTGGAAGCAACCACGAATGGACTTTTAAATACAAGTGCTGTACGCCTACTGTTATAAAAATAAGGTCGTGGGTGAGTGGCGTGATTCACAGACTCCAGAACTTTAAAGTGTGTACAAATATCGGTCCAGAATAAAATATTTTAACTCCTGTAAATTTCATTCCTATATTCAGTAAAAACATCTGCTTAAAGCAACTTTTTTTTCGTAAACAGCAAGTACAAATAAAGTAGACTATAATCAATTCACGGTTATTTCATACTTTCCTGAAGTCCTGCATAAGTTCTACTTCCAGAATATTATTTCTCCGTCTCGTGCAAACTAAGCTTAACTAATTGTGGAAAATTACACCGAGATGGACAACGCACCGAATTCGTGCAATCTCAGTGTGACAGTATTTTGTATAATCACTATTTATTAGTAGGCGCTACCAACATACTTAAGCGCTGTTTTATTCCAATTATTTAAAAATCAAGCGTTATAATTTATACATAAAATAAGAATAGCATTTCAATTTAAGAAAAAAGTAACTTTTATGGTCACAAGTATAAAACGCTTGTGATATATGGCACATGTTGGAAATAACTAAACACATCATACATGGGGAGATTTTTCAAAGTATTGATTCAAAAAGGATGAAGTAGACAATAGTTAAATAGAAGGAGAGGTTTCGTGAATTCACGAAAAGTTCTGTGATATTTAATGAATGACCGTTATTGGAAAAGCAACGTGGCCGTAATTTTACGGACAGCTCTGAAAAAACGTTTACCGGCATTTTCCCGTAAAATTAAGTCCCCCCCCCCCCCCCCCCCCCCATGATGCCTTGACAACGCACGGCCGCACGCTGCCGTGCCGAAGCGAACAGGAACAGCATATTGTTTTGTTTTACGTGATCAGAAGCCACGCGATCTCAAGATCACGGGAACTTAGCATCTCGCCCAGCATGCGAGTTATTTCTCATGTCCCGTTACGTGAGCTGTTCGTGACATCCGAGAGTCGCGTGTAGAGTCTCTACCTGTCACTTGAGAGGTCGTGGGTTAATGCTCTTTCTTCCCCTCGTCTACTGCACATCACTTACTAGCTGTTAAACGTTGCAATATTTAGAATTTTATTTGTCGTTGCTATGTAATGTATACAGCGTAAACACACACACATATATATATATATATATATATATATATATATATATATATATATATATATATATATAAAGGCTGTTCACGATAATATGAGCACTTTTGAAATCAACCTAAGACAAATGTCACTGCCCCTACCCTGCATATCTTTTAACGGGCGCAATGAGTAAGATGCACCCAGTAAAGTTGGCAACGATCAATGGGAAGTAGTTCCGTGTCTTAACGTAGAAGAAAAAGTGTTAGGCAACCATATCTGATATCTTAAAGTTTTTCTTTCGCTATCTGTGTTTTTTAATGCATCGAAGCGTAAAAATGAGCACATTGGTTAAATATTTACTTTTCTTATAATTTCGCAGTTTTACTTGACCGACGCATGAATAAAGTGATGAGACCCATGGCAATGTTAATCTTACATAAGGTGGAAGGATACACAACGTACATACAAGTAGATCTTAAGGAGGGCTTTCAAAAGTGCTAATTTTATTGCGAATAATATATATATATATATATATCCTTCACTGTTCATTAATTTAAATTTTAAATCTGTAAGAAATTTTAGGCTAATATATTATTATAATTTCCATGAGGCATGCAATGCCATAGTTTTTTTTTTTTTCATAGTTACATGTCTACGTTGCAGCTGTATCATTTGCTTGTGTTAATAACTGAACCGATGTAAGTTGGGGAAAAAAAAATCTATGGGCTGTTTTCAGTACACTTGTTTTCGGGGTGAACTACATTCCCGAATTTCAATCTGACATGAAATATCGGACTTTTCGGATTTTCCCATACAAAAGGTAGATCGTTCTTTGAAAGATGTATAGAGTAACATTTTCCAAACGTGGCTAAAATATTATACTGAGCACCAAATAAACTGGTATATATTTTGGGGGTACCGGACCATTGTCCAGAATACCACCTTACTCGTAGCCTGTTCTCATACTGGAATTCCAGAAGTTAATTGGTATCTATCTACGTAAGTGTCATTTGTAACCAGTAAGGTAGATTTACGAAACTTCTACAGCTTAGCAAACTGCTACGTAGGTGGCGGCTAATTCATCTGGTGCATTCATATACGTGTATGTGTATGAATTATATTACTTATGTACGTGTTTGTTAAATTTTTATCCAATTATGAATCTAGTCAAAGTATTTAGGAATGCGAATTTGTACAAAATAATTGTCAACCTTAAATTTTAGGCGTTAACTAAAATAAGCAACCGGTATGCTATCCAGTAATATTATACCATACTGCTTGAGTTTAAAGATGTGACTTCGTATTTATAGTTTATACTTCCCAAAAATAAGTGTTTATTTTTAAGTAAGATAATTATGAAAAACTTTGCTGCCTAAAATATGTTAACGTGGATCAGATATACTGTTGTCAAGGGACGATAAACATTTTGTAACGCAAATTTTCTGGCGTTTTCAGCGCAATTTTTTTGCACGTACTTGTAATATATATATATATATATGTAAATGCTACTGCGTCCAAAATAGACATACAGTATTGTAATTGCATATTTTATTCTTGTGCGATCGCATATCTTTTAAAAACTGTATTTAAATACATATTTTTCTAGTATAACACTTGTTTTGTTTCTAATCGTGTATGTTTGAGCTTCATAAAAAAAATAACTCGATCAGAGTAAAAAGTTTTCATATTTCAGTTTATTATGATGATGTAGAAGTTACGTAGGCCCATGGTAGCCTCTCGAGTAGTGCAACGGCTTTCCATCACGACGATAAAGGCGGAAACACGCCCGGATTATCTGACGTTGTAAACGTTGCGGACTTTGCCTATAGCGAGCGAGTTTTCTTGTTGTACTCCCATTTACTGGCCCCTACTGCGTGCACATACAGTTTACCACACGCAACTGGCTGGTTGCTTAAAAAACATAGCAAATTCTATGCTATTGTTTCCGTTTTGGTAAACCGCAAACATAGTTAACAACCAAAGTACACAAAACTGTAGTAATAAGAAACAACATAGTTTTTTTTTTTCAGAGGTTCGTCCTCTTTTTGATTTGTAAAAACTTACGGCATTTCGCCAAATATTTTTTCTGGAACATGTAAGGAAACAACAAAATTAAGATCTTAGTTTTGCGTACATTTTCTAAAATAAGTAAATAATCGGTGATATGGTGTACTAGCAATTTTCGTTTTGTGCAAACTTCTCTGATCAAACTTTCATCGTAGGTTACGTGCTGATTTAAGAATGAAAACCTGCCAGGATTTGGGAGGGAGTGTACCGGACGTAATTTCTATTTCGTTATAAAGCAAGCTTGTTTGCAATTAGCTTGATTCTTGTAGTAGAACAGCACTTCCTTCCCTTGCCTCTAGAGTATGCACGGAGCCGTCAGTGCTGGCGATGAGTTGCGAGATATCCCCTCCCCACCCCCCTTATCACCTCCCCAACCCCCTTCTACCACCCCAAAAAAATCATTTATTGTGGCTCTTATTGTCAGTTGTAAAACTGCAAGTGACTGGGTATATTTTCCGATAACATCACATGAGAGAGAAATTCACTACAAGGCAGCAGAAAAATAAAATTAAGAAAATTATTATCGTGCCAATAATATAACGTGTAAATGCCATTGGTGGCCATACCGATTCATAATCAGTGTTTCGTATCCCATAGACTACTGGATCCTTAAGCTTATCGTGATCTTCGTACTAACGTTCAAGTACACACTTACCGAGTCATGGTTGAGTTAGAACGGCAAATTTCAGTGGACAAGGTTACTAAAGGTCACGTTACATGTTTGTGGACGGTCCTCATTTCAAAGACAATCGTTGAAAGCCTTGTAACAATGATTGCTTTGAGTTTCCACAAAAAAAATGCCATTAGAGAAACTTTCTCCGTCTGAGTACTGATTTTAGTTGCTTAGATATTCACTGTAGCATACATCGCATGTTGATTTGATCATTTACCGTAACAGAGTATGCAAACCTTGCAGTGTGCCGCTTCGTAGCTGCCGTTTCAGCATGACTTTTATAATGACGAATTTGCTTTCAAACTATGTGGCAAGGCATTTTGTTTTATTGATCTTCATTCACGCAGGGGGGGGGGGGGAATCTATTGACTGTTTATTTAATTAATTAATTTGTTTATTTCTTCAGCACATACAAGTGAAGAAGTATAATATTTTCGTACATTCTTTTCTACCTATCTTCCAGCCGTTCTCTAAAACTTCACTGATGTAAAATTGAAACCTTTAGCGTTAAACAGATTTAAATATTTAAAAAATGTTAATAAGAAAACCACCTAGCGAGGTGGCGCAGTGGTAACTCACTGGTTTACCGAAATCACTCTAGGCGAATGCTGGGATGGGTCCCTTAACAAAGGCCATGGCCGATTCCTTCCCATTTCTTCCCTAATCCCTCTTCCCTGCGCAACTTACACCGTCTCTAATTACCTCGCTGTCGACGAGACGTTACGCCAAACTACCTACCTACCTGTTTACTCATTAAATGTTTTATGATGATAAAACTATCTTTTAGTGGCTGCAATTTTTTTACACTGATGACAGTAAAACCCTTTTCTTTTTTAATTCAGCAAAAATATTTTTGATATTACTATTACAGAAGTTTAACTTCGTTGCCACCACTAAACATTTATGAAAGGCAATATTTACAAAAAAAAATTGTAGTTATTAATGGTTGGTTAGTCCGGCCGCGGCCATGGCTCACCAGTTAACAGCAAACTGTGAAGTGTACATTCCTGAAGACACTTTCACTTCCCAGAACACTTCACGAAACAATTAGAAAGTGTAACTTACGACCAGCGGTCGGAACATCACGGGGCCTGACTAACTGCTTGGTAAACCAAGGCCTGGTAGGACTGCCACCGACTTACATATCGCAAACCAGCGGTTCGTACTCATTTAGCAATCAAAATTCGCAAACTAATGATGACTTCTTCAGAAGTATGGCAGCAACCATTTACCTCCTCAGCTTTATTTACATTCGATGAATAAATGCGGCAGATGGTGAAATGATCTAATGATTACACTAGGACGTACCTTCAGCAAAGAGTACTTTTCCGCATTATCTGAAGAACAGTTATTCAGTGGTGAAAAATAAAACACGTGAATACTGTGGAATATATATATATATATTATATATATATATATATATATATATATATATATATATATATATATATATATATATATATATATATAATGAGAATAGTATTAATTACAGTTTATATTCCTTAGCACGTTTAGAAAACTATAATCTATTTACGCTTTAAAACCAATGTTTGTGGTGAAGATAAGGACTGGTTAACGCTGCTGTCTTGTGAAATGAATATTCGTCTTACCCAAAAATTTATTATATCCAGCAAAATGAACCATAAATTAAAATATGACTTAAATTTGACGTAATATACCAGTTTAATTCAGGGGCCACGGTGGCTGAGCGATTAGTACACTCGCCTCCCACCAGGGCAAACCGGGTTCAATCCCGGCCGGATCACCGGATTTTCGCAAGTGGGAATCGTGCCGAACGATGCCGTTGGTCGGCGGGTTTTCTCGGGGATCTCCCGTTTCCCCCGCCCCTTAATTCCGTCGCCGCTCCATATTCACTTCAATCACCCTCATCGGCTCTCAAGACCTCGCTATTAATAGCCGCCCAAATATCTTCATTCACTCACTCCAGTCTAATTTGTGACAAATGTTTTACGTGTATGTATAGAGAATACAGTATTGACTACGAGCATCACGCAGCATTACATTTCTTTGAGTATCCAAATCTGTCCTGAGATCGGGTATCTCTCGTTTCCCTCTCCCTTGCATTCCGGCGTTGCTCCATACTGCTCTCGATTCACCCTCGTCGGCTATCAAGACCTCGATGTGCCCAAATCTCTCAACTCCACTGTTCTGAGATTATGGCTGTTTCATAGGAATATGTTATTCCCATAGAGCCGATTTGAAGAGCTTTGGCACTTCCAGATGGCAAATAAAACGAACAGCCTGTGCTAGAGAGATGCGATGCCTTACATTAATTGTTGAGAATACATTTAGCATGGGTGCGAACAATTCTCTGAGAAAAGCAACTCGTTCACTTGTTTACATGCCCGCTCATAATGTTTTCCGTTTACGAAAGATGTTTTCTGACAGACAGAACTACAAACGTTGTAACAGTGTCACAACAAATTACTCCAATTGCAGTGCCTGTGATCAGCTGGTTCGTAACATTTTTGTGCATGTGTTCATGTTGGCAACACTGGCTGAAAATAGTGCGCACCAAAGAAAACAGCAAATATAAGATTCCCGTCAAAAGTTGACAACAATATTGCGTTTCTAGTAACATAATCGGTTTTTAAATTATTTTTGTTTTGCTACTTCATACTTTTAACAGTTCCAACCCTCATGAATTTTTAATGATAAGGTGCTGCTGTGGCTTGTATCGCTCCGTTGTGACCAAGATTTCAGCAAGCTCCGTGCGTGACTGACGCCATATTGGTTACTCCGTCCGTTTTCACGAGAGAGTATACGTTTCGCGTTTTACTTCTATAAACCTTGTTTTTTATACCGTGAATCAACGTAACGAATTATGATACTATTGTGTGTGCAGTGCTGTTTTCAGTACGTCAATAATGTTACATTATTTTCTCATGCCGGCAGTGTGGATCTTCCCGGCAGCGTGTGTTTTGCTCGTGTGCAGCTATGTATATTTGTGATGTGATTAAAGTTTCCTGTATGAATCGGCTAACGAATGTACACACACACACACACGCACACATATACGCATCTATTTATACATCAGAATGTCTTTTTCCTTGTTACTGAAGCAATAGTTACTTGAAGCACCTATTATGTTAGCTATATTTTCGACCAAAATCACACTTTAAATAACGTAAATCATCGGAATCTGAATTTCAGCAGTCTTACGTAAGGTGTGCTAACTTCATACATAGTGTTATGATATGATTTATGATTATTTCATCATACCTTAACGGGGCTATAAGGGCGTGGCAAGTTATAGATAAGAGTTATGTAATGAACACTATATCAAAGGAGTTTATTTAACATTAAGGTCGTACACTATTATTTAAATTAAAATATGGTAGAATATGCGCGGGGGAAGCTATACAAATATACTGAAATATTAGTTTATATTAAATTATAAAGATTTTAACCATCCACATTATGAGTACTAAGTAAAGTCTAATTGGAAAGTCCCCACCTTGTTCATGCTTCCGGAGGCTGATTAAGGTGGCGGAAGTTGCCACTCGGACATACCCATCTCCAGTAATCTTCTCGTTCCAATGGCCCGACGACAAAGGCGCCGCCCACGGGCTACACTGACCTGTATTGGCTGCGTTGCCCCCGTGTACTGGCCGGTTGAGGGGGTTTCCGTGGTTTGCCATTTCATAACTAATTTCAGCTATCATGGCCCGTGTTCTGGATAAATACGTGAAGGTGTGAGCGGGCAGGCCGCACAGTTAAGGCCTGATTACTATTCGTAACAATAGTTTACTTATTTTTGATTTGAATTTATTACGTGTAATTACACGAGGCCGAAGTTATTCTTTAGGCTTAGCCACCTTTGTTCCTAACGTCATGTGATATTTGTCTCTACACTCTAATGTTCGGAATTTCTTGGATTTTGTTATTTTGAGTACAATTACGGAGTATTTCGACAGCCTAAATGTATGCCTGTGTGTTTGTGTTAGGCTATCTGAGATTTGCAACGTTCGGTCGGAAGTTTTAGCTTAAATATGCTAACTGAAGTGCGTGAAAATAATAAATATAGCCACATATTTTTAAAAGAATGATATTCAATTATAGTTTAAGTTCATTTGAATTGTAACTAATTGAACCGGTATCATAAATAAGTAAAGTTATCTGAAATCGCTTTGTACTAGTAGAGTTATGTTGTACTTTCCCGTGTGCATAACTACTTTTAGAAAAATGCAAGGCGCGTTCAGGCGTCAGTCTAGAGTTATTATTTCATTTCGTTTAAGTGCACGCATTCGTAATGATTATGAAGTTAATTATAAAATAATCTCGCAATGAAGTTCTGGCATCATTACTTAGAGGCCGAACTTCACCGTTACCGTCTTTTCGAGCGTGTTGTAGCAATTTAACAGCAGACCTGTATTATCATGTATCACAGAATAATGCAGGCAAGGTACCACATATTTTCTTATGTCAGGACACAAACACATTTTGTGGGTGGTTCATACATTAATATACTCGTAAAATTTAAATGTAACAAAATAACGAAAACAGCACTATTGGAAAGGTAAACCGAAGTTTAAAGATATAACTGGCAATCTTGTAAGCAAAAATTTGCAGTTAATAGGCAAGCATACTATGGGTGAAAAAAAGTAAAAATGAAATAAATGATATAGAACAAACCCACCTCCAACTCTGTTTCCAAACTATTTGCACTTCTACATGTGTTTACCGGCAAAAGAAAAAGTATGCTTGCCTATTAACTGCAAATTTAAAACAGACCACTCAAATATGTCGGCCACTTGTAACGATAGAAAAAAATGTTTCAGGCAAACGTGGTTTGGGGGACAGGGGCCATAATGTTACGTTAGTAAATATGTGTGTTGTACGCTGAGGGGTGACGGAAATTTGGGGGTCAACTTCGGTATGTTAAATGGGACGATGTTCGATTTTCACCTTTCTAGTACGTTTGGCACATATTTGCATTCATCTTGCGAAGAGCTGTTCAGAGGTGTGTAATAATGTATGTCATCCCATTTACAATACAGACGTTAACCCCCATAACTCCGTCACCCCTCGACGTAACACCAAACTGATAACGTCGCATTATAGCCCCTTTCACCCCAAACAACGTTTGTCTGAACCATGTTCTTCTATCTCTACAAGTGGGCGATTTATTAAGGTGGCCTGTTTTAAATGCCTCACCCACCTTAATAAATCGTCCACTTGTAAAGATAGAAGAACATGGTTCAGACAAACGTTGTTTGGGGTGAAAGGGGCTATAATGCGACGTTATCAGTTTGGTGTTACGTCGAGGGGTGACGGAGTTATGGGTGTCAACTTCGGTACTGTAAATGGGATGACATACTTTATTACACAACTCTGAATAGCTCTACGCAAGGTGAATGCAAACATGTTCCAAACGTTCTAGAAAGGTGAAAATTGAACCACATCGTCCCATTTAACATGCCGAAGTTGACCCCCATATTACCGTCACCCCTCGGCGTACAACACATATATTTACTAACGTAGCATTATATATAATTCTTCTGTGCGTGTGTATGTCACTGAACTCCTCCTAAACGGCTGGACCGATTTTGATGAAATTTTTTGTGTGTGTTCAAGTGGATTCGAGAATGGTTTAGATTCACAATTCGGTAAAGAGAGGGGGAGAGAGAGGGGGAGAGATTTAAAACATATGTACAGGACAACGTCTGTCGGGTCCGCTAGTATATATATATATATATATATAAGTATATATAACATTTTCTATGTGCGTGAATCCTGTAAAATATCTCATTAAATTAAATACGGACTTGGGCAGTACAGTCTTACTCTCATTTCAATCAGTCTTTTGCAGAAAAAATCTAAATAGTATAAAAATAAATTAATGACATCTATGATGCATACCTTGTAATCAAAATGTATGTGGCAAATTGGGGTTAAAAAATATTAATTGAAACTATTTAGCGCATGCGTAAAACATTGCATTAGATACATTTTACTTTCAAACATTTAAATTTAATATAAAAATTTAAAAAAATAGTTACTGGAAGTGCACATTTTGGATTTCGTAGTTTGTGCTGCGTCAGAAAATGTTATACTTCGTAAAGCAATGTAGGCAGTACATGTAACATCGCTGTCCCTTGTAATGTCAACAGGTGGCATAACAAACAGCATGGCTCCCACTTGCCAGAACAGCTGATGAGGAAGGGATACGTCTCAAGTGTGTTGTTCTTTTGAGAAAACATAGTTAGAATCTGTAGAGTACTTTATATTAGAACGCCTTTCAAGGAAGTTAATGCTAATGCGCTATGTAAGCGGATGCCTTAATGGCTGACCAAAGCACTTTTATTTTCGTTTTGTAATTCATATTATTAGTGATTACTATTTTTATTAAGTTTATTACATTATTTCTTATGCAGTAAAATCTTTGTGAATCAATTTAAAGATTTGTAACAAATTTTTGTAAATTCGTTAAAATATATATATATTTTTTTTATTAAATACGAAATATGTCTTGCCATTACACGTGCAATAATAGCAATTCCATCGCCACAGGAAAATTGGTAGCGGTAACACAGAACTCGAGTCAAATTTAGAACATTTTACATGCGGTGTTCTTAAAATATTTCGTAATTATTTAACTTTTTTTTTTGTAAAAATCAGAAAGAAAAAATAATTTGTATGTAATTGCAGTTAAATAGCATTTACCTGGCACCTTATAGCACAGTAAATCTAAATGTTGAGAAGCGAGAATATATCAGCAGTGCATTTAGAAACATACTTCGTTCTCGACCTGAGGTGAACTTCTTGTCATAAATGGAATAGGTCGATAACGGCATTCTTACTGGTTACTTTTCGAACCCCCACAGTAAATCGCCTTGTGAAGAGAAAGCGTTTGTGTTCCGTTATGTGCTCGGCAAGTAAAAGCAGCACCCACTTGGGGTTTGTTTATGTCGGTGAGAAAGATTGATAACGTCGAGTTTCGCATGCGAATCGAGTAACACATTCGTCCTACAGATTCGTGGTGCAGACATGGAGGCAATAAATTTTCCCTCGGAATTTAAAGCCAAGTCCGCGCTTTTATTTTCTTTTTACAGTGAAAGTTGGTGAATAAATGAAAGTGTCTTTCCACTGTGTGGTAGTTTAAAAGAAACGCTAAAAAAATATTTGCGGTAGCCTGTTAATGTCTGAGTAAGTTTTCACTAAGGTGTTAATGTTGCAGAAGTATAATAATTCTAGTAATAATAATACATCAACAACAAAGCATTTGTCCGGGCATGTAGGCTACCACCTTCCCTAAAGCGTGATATAAAAAGAGACCCTGTGAGTGATAAGCGATGGAATGCGCTGGATTGGGAAACAGAAATACCCAGATTAAACCCTCTTGCCCCGGACATCGTCCGCTGTCTCTCACAAAGGCTACCGACGTGGCGAGGTCTATAAGTAGAGACCTGCAAAATTCGCTTTATTATTTTGGGACACTTTAAACTTGAAACACGTATATCTTTTCTATACGTTTACCATTGGACCATACTTAATATGACACGCCCTGTGTAACTATTTGCCAATAAATGAACACTTCACAATTGTGTGCCCCAATCATGCGGAGTTCAGTCAAACAGGGGGTGACTTCACATTTATGCAGCAGCCAATGGAAACACGGCGCCGTCTCATTTGCGTACAGTACTGTGAAGTTTAGCCTGATGTAAAATAATAACGCAAATTTTGCAGGTCCCTATCTATAAGGCGTCGCCACGAAGTTCTGGGTTCACCATCGAAGCGTGTGTCGTTTTCAAATTAAAATTTTTAGTTGGTTTATTATTACTTGCAGTTAACATTTCGGTTTTAAGGCGTGGTCTTTGACAACCACAGTTAAATACAAACACAGAATAGACGTTTCACACGTGGAAAAATTGGGATTGGCTCGTTGGAGGTGGCACCTAGGTCGCCATGATGGGCGTCTGCTACTTTTGATGTACTGTACATTGTGTGCATACATAATGTGGATAAATTCTTAAATTATATTAATACGAAAGTATGGCCCCAAAATAAAGAGCGATTCCTTAGTAAAAGGAACTCTCAAGTTATAGTTGTATTCTCCTCTCCCCCCTTCCCCCCATCCAATTCATCCTTCTACAAGAGCATTCAGTCGCCTCTCCACCCATACACGCCATATCTCATATATAGGAACCTGCGAAATTCGCGTTATTTTTTGGTATCAAGCTAAAATTCAAGTACTATATATACTCGAGCCGGCATCGTTTCTCCATTGGTTGCTGCATAAATGTTAAGCCACGCCCTTTCTGAGTGAACTACACGTGATTGGGGGACACAATTGTGAAGTGTTCATCTATTGACGCAGAGTTATCCGGGGCGTATCAAATAAATTATGGTTAGAGACCTGAAGAATTCGCAAGTTCAATAACCTGCAGGCTCAACTCTACAGTCTTATGTACAAATATGCCGATATTACCTGCACATTGGTTGTCTGCTGTCGCCGTGGAGGGCGATGATTGGCCAGCGTTATCCAGGTGGTGTCAGACACCGTGTGAACCAATGGTTAAAGTTACATAAACGCACGTGTTTTGAATTCTAGCTTGTCTCAAAATGAATCCGCGAATTTTCTATGTATCTAATAATGGTCCAATGACACACGTATTGCAAAAGAAACGTGTTTAAAGTTTAACATACCTCAAATAATAACGCGAATTTCGCAGGTCTCTACTCATATGTTGTGTAGGACCTTAACGAGAAGTAGGCCCCTCGGGTACGAAGACTGGCTGCACTGAACCTCAAGGCGGCTTCACACGTTCACAGAGCCAGATCAGATAACACGAACATCCAGTCCAATCAGGGAGCTTTAGTACAGACAGTCGGAGAGCTTTAATAACACAAACAGCCAATCAGAGAGCTTCTCGCTGCTGCTGCTTTATCCACATTATATGCGCGGGAAAAGTAGAGCCGGTCTCGACTTTTTGCGCGCGGACAACGCCATTATGTACCTGCAATTCTGTGTGTGATGCCCAAGGCGACCAAGATGGCTTCCGTCGAAGATAATGATTTAAGATTGTAGCTTATGAATCATGTGAAGGAAAAAGATTTTTGTTTCGTGCATCAGAAAAAAATTAACAAAAATTAATTAAGTAAAACAATATTATTGGGACATCTTAGGAACGAGAACTCGCTTCCTGGCAGTTGAGGATGAGTAAACCAAAGCTGGCTCGGAAATACGGGTAGGCGGATAATGCAGGAATACTAGGTAAATCGGCGTCACTGAAATACGTTCAGGTCGCTCTTTGTTGTTGGCACGATCTGCAAACGTGTGAATTCACCTTCAAACTCGTCCATGTTGACGTTGTCTCAAAGAAGAAAACTTGTAGATGTTTAAACGTCAGAGCTGTGAAAAGCCTAACTAAGTACACTGGACAGTTTCTATGTTGCTGTGTTCTTTGATATATGTTTTTCAGAATATAAATGGCTACGTTTGGTGTTTTAAGGATAGTTTTGTGTATGGAAATCGCAATAGTGATATTCTAAATTAATATTGTAAATGTATCGCCAAATAATACAACTATAACGATTAGGAAGATTTATCACGTGCTAAAATTGCACAGTGAAGATTCTTGTAACTTGTGTCAGTGATGTACAAATACGTCATGCAGGAAAATTCCTAAATGGTAAGGCGATAAAAAAGAATTCAAAAAACAATTATACAGTGAAAATTTTTTTTCGATCTTTATGTTTATATTGTTTTCGTTAGAAGTCAAAAAATATTTTTTGAGCATAATCGCCAGTATTCTTTTTCTAAAAATTTCCTGTTCAATATTTCGTTAATTTACTTCACCGAGAGCACTGTCAAAACTTTTATTTAAAAAAAACCTTTCTCGCTCTGCCCCCTATTGTCATCGCTGAAATTTTCGAGAAACATTATTACTACGAAAGCACTGCAAACATCACAGGAGAGTCATGAAGAATGTACAGCATGCATGATGCGAGCCAGGGAAGAGAAGCGGTGGGGGCGAGAGAAACAGATAGCTACTGTAGTGTCACTGTCCTTGATCGTGACATCCGCGGGAGGGCGCCAAGCTATTCGCAGTCTGCCTCCGGGCATAAATAGAAATTTTCTGCTTGTGACGAATCCTCCTTTGTGCTTGCGTGTAGAGGCGAAGAGGCATCTGCAAGAGTTGCCCTTGAAACTACAGTGCTTCCAGGGGTGTCATTCTCATTCCCTTTAACGCTTGTCGGGAATTCAATTACTTGAGCATCGCTAGCCGGTCGTGGTGAGGTCGACGATATTCTGATATAGACTGTTCACGGTATAGTGAGCACTTCTGAGACCTAATTACTTGTTCCTTTCAGGCCATTTTATCCTTTAACAAACTTTTAAAATAAATATTGCCATGTAAGTAATAAAGCAATGTGTATATTCAAACGCCCCCTGAAGTTAAGGCCTAAGGCTAAAATAAAATATGTTCATTGACTATTATTCAAAATGATAGGGCTTTCAAAAGTGCTCACGTTACCACGAATAGCCAATAGGCAGGCTGAGCTAAGTTGGGAGGCTTGAGCGGTTCTTGATAACGAGGTCTTGACAGCCGAAGACGGGTGAGATGAGGTGATTATGGAGCAGCGCCGGAATGTAAGGGTGGGGAAACGGGAGATCCCCGAGAAAACCCGCCGACAAGCGGCATCTTCCGCAACGACTCCCACTTGCGAAAATCCGGGAGTGAACTGGCCGGGGATCGGAACCCGTTCGTCTTGATGGGAGGTGAGTAATCTAACCGCTCAGACACCACGGCCCCCTGATAGGTAGGTGACCGCTACACTTCTCGCCACGGAAACTTCCAAACCGCTTATACTGGATTTACAATGCAACGACGAGGTCTTCCCGACAGTCATACACGACGTTACAGCCCGACCATTTCCGCCATCAAAATTAGTTAATGTTTACAATACCCCGACAGTTCCCTTCCGACAAGTGTTGCGTGGCTTTCGACGTAATCCTAGAATAGCCAGAAACTTGCTATAGAATGTGAAGAAATAGCAGATCATTGCACACTATTTTGTTTTGATTACTTTGTAAACAAAGTATTTTTGGATTTTGGAGCAGTTATTTTTCCACAAATATTTATTTTCGTCAATTCACTAGCTTTCTGTTACAAGAAAATAAGGATGTACACGTAAAAAAAACATATGCTTACTATGAAAATTACCACAGTAGTGAAATCCTCATGACATTGTGTTTTGTAACGTTATGTTTTTGTTTTTTTACTGCCAAGCGAGGCCAATCGGTCCGACGCCCGACGAAAGTAGAAATAGAATCTACCTTTGTCGGGGTGTTCTTGCTCCTGATTGGCTGATGAAGAATTTTCGTCTGTGTCGGGGCTGTCGAGTTATTGTAACTCCAGCATTATTTGCCTCCACGACGTGCGTCGGTCCCCGACAAGCGGGACGATGAGATGAGAATCGCTCCCCAGGTCTCGGGCACGCCTAGTTTTGTGCCTGAGCTCAGACGGCGAGGCGTCATCGAGAAATGAATCCTTCCTGTAAACAGCAGAATTATCGTGTTTGTGATACGGGTGCGAGAGAAGCCCAGCCGGATGTTTTTTTCCCGTGCGAGTATTGCTCCGGAGAAAATACTATGAGAGGAGGGGTTTGGTTAGAAGGTGGTGGGGGAGGGGGGGGGGGGTTATGATCACAGTTCCCGCCGCTATTTCATGGAGGCTGGATTCGTGTGCCGGCAACACGGCGGCGAACACCCACGCAAAACAAATGTCACATCTGACGTCATCCTCCCGCCATTTTCGGTTCCTCCATCGATTGCCGAAGTGCGCCCTCCCACGATCGCTTTCCATTTGGTGGTTGTGACCATTAACCCACTTTCTTCGCCGACGTCTACGAGCATTGTGTCTAGAAGCATCGCACGCCGCAGACGGCATCGGAGGATGGAGGACGTAGAACGCTTGAACTGCATTGCAGAGTATGAAATCCTGTTAAACGCGCCCCCAGTGTGTTTACCTATGAAAAGACATCATAACCCAGGCGAGGATGGGATGGTTCTTTAAAGTTACCACACGCTGTAAATATTATTTCGGGGACCCCTTACACAGAGGAAAAGGTTTTGTTGAATCAAACAAGATTTGTTCGATGGAACCAAATTATTTGTTTGTATAGGGGCAATGAAATATTCTGTTGCTGAAACCAAATTATTTTGTTACTTACATTTGATTGCCCCAAACTGTAGGATTTTGTTGGCGCAACTAAAGATTTATTTAGCTACACATTACTACATTAAACAGTTTGGGCCGATATAAAGAAAGTTTGTAAACTTTCGACCGAGTTTCGAACCTATATCACCTGCGTCTGAGCGCTGCGCATGAGTAATCTCAGCTATTTTGACAACTGATGACACTGGTAAGCTTTTAAATAGCCATACTGCAAATACTGGGCAAAGTGTGCAAACCAATACTTCAAGTTTTACAGCTTTACTTTTCAGTTTCCTGTCGAAATGTGTTATTAATATTTTTATACGATTGTTAAGCATCATAGATGCACTAACAAACACGGTTACTATCCTAATTGTTACAAAAAACAAAAAATACAAACAAACTTTCGAGCAGTATTTTCAAACGAAGCCGCCAAATGAATGGGCAAACAAATAAATACAATTGATTCAACAAAATATGTAATTTGTAGTTTAAGTTCCCCCCCCCCCCCCAACACAGAGATTTTGTTTATTCAAACACATATTTTGTTACACGACGAAGGTAATTTTGTTGCTTTTCAAATGTTGTTTGCTCAACAATATATTTTGTTAGGGCAACTAAATATATATTTAGTCCAATATAAACAAATATTTTGTTAGATTTTCTCTCAGTGAATTTAGTTAAAAACGGCTTTATTTTAGACTGCTGTATAGTAAAGCGTACTAGCCGGGCACGGGACGAACTGCAATGGGAGCCTGTATTGAACTTTGCTACAAACGTTTCATCAATAAAATGACAGAGTCACCGCTGAAAGTCCCATAGGTGAACGCAGCACTACGAGAACACTGCACGCCAGTTCAGGGCCCTGTGCGTAGCGGCGATGGCGATCTTGTAGCGCGTACCATTGTAACCCTTATTGCTGTCGCGCGAGTGATCTCATCGATTACTTCCAAGGAAAATATTGCGTGTCGACGTGGCCAAGTCATCCTTTAGTGAAAAAGACTGGTGCAGATCTGAGAGTATACAATTTCCTTCAGTAATGCCTATCATCTGCCAAAATTCGCATTGTCATTCGAGGACAAAATAGACTTCAGACTGCTATAGGCTGTTCACAGTAAACTGAGCACTTGTGAAAGCTCTGCTTACGGTCTACTTGTATGGAAATTGTGTATTCTTCCACCATATGTGAAATTAACATTGCAATTGACCTAATCACTTTATTCATACGTCGGTAAACAGATACTGTGGAACTGTTAGGAAAGGAAATATGTTACCAATTTTCCAATAATTGCACGTACGTACATGGATTAAAAAAAAAAAAGATAGAAAGCAAAATAAATAATTTCAGAATTCGCAAATGTCTAAATAACACTTTTAATTTTCTGAATGTTCCTCCGTCGCTACCAACTTGACTGGGCGCAGGCTAATCAGTGCGCCTGTTTAACTGTTGGGCAGGTAGGGGCAGTGACATTCTTCAAAGGTTGATTTCAAGAGTGCTGAAGGACACGTGAGCGGCTTATGACTGCGTTTGTTTTGCTTGTATTGCAGACAACAGTTTGCTTGGCACATCCCGAACAGTTGTGAACCAATAGGAAATACTAACGGCGAGATGGCCCGCCAATGTGCCCTCACTGTTTGAGAAGCCAATAAACAAATCACATCGACTCGAATAGGCTAAATTTGCGGGTCCCTGCTAATGCTGAAAACACGCGGTGCCCCACAAACTAGAAAATATGATGAAAGAATGCAGGGTAGTTTTCATACTTTTGATGTAAAGTGTTTATAGGTGCTTTTGAGTTCGGTTGAACGGAAAATATCTGGGCAGACCACAGTAGCGTATTTGGCAACGTTCGTTGCTGCCTTCCGCCCATGGGATCCGATTTACGTTCCCGGCACAGACTCTTTGAATTCTTCAAGTGGTTAATCAGCATTGCTCACCTCAATACTGCGTATGACTAGCTCTTCAAGTGGTTAATCAGCATTGCTCACCTCAATACTGCGTATGACTAGCGCTGTGTATCTTCTTAAAGGCTGTTCACGATAAAGTGAACAGTTTCGAAACCTGCCTTAGAGAGAAAAGTCACAGCCCCTGCCTACAATTATTTTAACGGACGCACTGTGTGACATTCGCGCAGTAAAGTTGGTAACTTTGGAGGGGAAAGTATTTCCATGTGTCAACATTGGATTAAGTAAACATTTGTGTATATTGAAATAATGATTTGTGCTTTGTATTTTATTTAACGCATACAAGTGTTATAATGATAAAATTCACAGAATATTTAATTTCGTAATATTATTACAGTTTCACTTGACCGACGCATGACTAAAGTGATGAGGCCAATTTCAATGTTAATTTCTCGTATGGCGGAATATTACACAACGTGCAAACAAGTAGATATTAAGCAGGCCTCCCAAAAGCGCTAATTTTACCGTGAACAGCCACTATCGTTCTGAGCGCTCCGCATTGTTTCCTGGGTCTCCTATGGGCTGTTCGTAGTTAATCGAACACTTTTGAAAGCCCTCTTTAGGGGAATCTACTTTATTATAATTTCTGTATACTTCTGTCATGTATAAAGTATATATAACATTAACATTATCATAGGTTGTCGCGCTTCATTCTGGCGAATGAACCGCCAAATATTGTAACTAATTGAATTAATTCGTTGCCAACTAAACTTGGGAGCCTGCACGACAGTGTGCACTGTAGCATACGTGTATGAATAGACTGTTCGCCATTGATTGAGCACTTTTGAAATCAACCTTTGAAAAATGTCTTTCTTCTTGTAGGCTGTTCGCGGTAAGATGAGCGCTTTTGAAAGCAATGCTTAAGATCTACCTGTATACACGTTGTGTGTTCTTCCGCCTTATGTAAAATTAACATTGCCATGGGCCTCATCACTTTATTAATACGTCGATCAAGTTAAACTGTAAAATATGCTATTTTTTATACTTCGTTGCATTAAAAAAACAGAAAGCGAAAGAAATAATTTAAGTTATCACAAATGGTTACCTAATACTTTTTATTCAACGTTACTATATGGAAATACTTTCTCCTCCATCGTTACCAACTTTACTGGGCACATGTCACTCATTGGGCCCGTTAAAATATATGCAGGTAGCGGTAGCGACTTTTTTCTAAGGTTGATTTGAAAAGTGCTCAGTTTATTGTGAACAGCCTTTACCTGCATGTATTATAACGGAAGCGCTGACTTGGAACGCACCCAGATAAGTTGGTTACAACGGAGTGAAAGTAGTTCCATATCTCCTCGTTGAATTAAAAGCGCCAGGGAAAGATTTGTAAATACTGAGATGGTTTCTTCTACTGTCTGCTTTTTCAGCGTGTATGCGTGTAGGAACCATCGAATTTAAAAGAAAGAATTTAAAATTACTGTATGCATTGAATATAAATGCTACGGGAGAAAGAAAGCCGGATATCATTCTTTATTAGTAGAGACTAGATGACTAGTACAGAAGTGGGCACTGTACTTGTGTTGGCGCTGGCTTAACTAGAGTGATGCTTGCACATCACTCTGGTGAGGGAAGTGGCGCTATTGGACCTTTTACCCCCGAACCCCTAGTGGATTCCTGAAACTAAAAATAAAGGGAGTGAGCTGCCAGTAAGTGTCATCAGGGCCAACACTTACTGGTTTTTACTAGACCAGAAGAAGACGGAAAGAGCCTGTGGCGAGAAAGGAAAAATTAACCTAACCTAAATGATTACAACTAACATATATATCCTCGGGGACATATCTGTCTAATTGAAACAGATGTTCGTCCTTGCGCGTCGCTCTATATACTGCTGGAACAATACATAGATGACGTGGCGAGGTACAATAAAGTGAAGAAAGTTGACGTCAAGGAGGGCGCGGCGGAGGGGGGGGGGGGGGTAGGTGTGGTCGGAATGGAAGGTTGTAACGACCATGGTACTGAGTAACGACAGTCTCCATCTTGCTGTTTACTTGTACTGTATACTCTGCACCGGGCGCAATAAACCAGATAGCGCTCCTCACAATGGAAGGAACAAGAAAAGTACCCTCATCGCTCGCAAGATTTCTCTTCATTGTGCCAGCGTGTTGATTACGTCTCACCGCTGTCACACGGTTCCGTGGTGCATACTCTGGCGAAGGGGAAGGAAAAAAGTGGTAGGAGGGTAGGGGTAAGATAAACCTGCTAGCGATGAAAATACGAGAGCGCAAGGCAACACTTCTCCAGCCAAATGAAGGGCGCGGTGACAAGTCAAAATATTCAGCGGAAAGGCTGCGTGTAGACGTATCTCAATGTGCGCGACTCTACGCAGCACGAGGAACATCGTTCTTCCTCGCACTTGGAACTGTCTTGCCACTGTGCTTGAAAGTTGTTTTCATGCGAAAAGAGTTTTTTCGTTCGAAACGTTGAAACGCAATCTTCGAACGACGTAGGAATGGCCTTTCAAAATATTATGACTTTTAAAAAACGGTATTTGGGAACTCTCAAGCATTATCAGATACCTCCTTTTTAAAGTAGGACCTACTCTATCTGACAGCATGCCAATCAGATATACATGAATATCTAGGGTAAGCGACTGCGCTGACCTGACATTCTCTGCAGACTTTCCGCCAGTAAAATTATATGTCCCCGTAGTTGCACGCCGCACAAAGAAAGTACACTGGAATTTTTTTTTTTGTAAAATTCCTAAACTGTAATGGAAGTTTTTAACCTATACATTCTGTGGCAATGATACTAACTATAAGGCTGCAGATAAAGTAATGTTTAACAATGCTATTATGCGAAGTTAGGACCTTCCTTACGCATCTGTCTCATTTCTGAGCAAATGTAGGAATGCTGCCATGGATGTATGGGAAAATAATTTACCATTCGCACTTTTTCACTGTTCGCATAAATTGATGTGGTAAATTTACGTATGATTTCTTAAGAGTGTAATGCGCGCCAGTGCTTGGCGCGTAGCGGCGATACTGTATTAGACGCGCAGACCGGAGTCGATTAATCGATTATGTTACTCATTTACACAAGGAGCATACTCACCGTCAAATGTTTATCTCTCTGCTGCCACCTTGCAATGGTTGTGGGAATTTCCATTTCGCCGATGTCCCACTCTTCTCATCTCACCTCGTCCATTCTCATAGCCGGGCGGAACGATTTGTTTGTTCCTAGGGTAAGGCACCCGGCTGCAATTAACGCGTTGTTTATCCTGCGTAAAGTACAGCTGTGCAATATGGCGATATATCGATCACGAAACAATATTCCTGAAGTATCGCAGCTGTGATATGGTTCCGACGGTGTATATCATTGTATCGCATATTGCGATTTATGCGATGTTAGCCATATGAGATATTAGCGACATTTATTTCCGTGATCACCATGACAGATATTTTTCGATAGCTATCTTTGCAATATCAATAAAAGTGATAATCGCGATGTATTGACATCGATTTTCAGTAGGTCTACTCTATGGGTGCCATGTATCGCACCAATACTGATATGGTCAACATGTTTCGAAACGATATTGAGAAGTGTATAACGAGCAGTCCTAGCTTGAAAACTGTAACAGTGTGCTCATTTTGGTGTGCATTACTGTTCAGTATCCCCTCGCTTGTCAATAGATGCAAACCCCCCTACGCCTGCGTCACAATGGTTATGTTCTTGGTTTCCATCGACTAATTGGCTAATAATAAATAATTGGCTAATACTACATTTTTATTATGCACGTTTATTGTGGGAACGCGATATGTGCAAAGTTTCGTATTTTCATCGCCCATCCATGTGGTTGCGTTGTGCGTGGCGCTGAATGATCTGGCAGTTTCTGTTACCTGTTTTCCCAGTTCCACGTTTCGGTATGGTAGCATTTAAGAGCCAGGTATATGTGTGCCGTCCTCGGTCAACCACATCCATCCAGCCGTTATCGCGGCTAATGAAACACGTAGATGAAAAAAAAAAAACAGCTGAGCGGAGCGAATGCAATTGGTGGTCAGAACCACGTTTCTCCCCCTCTTTGTCCCTTTGGACCATCTGACCAGTGTTGCCAGGCATGACCTTTCAAATTGCACATACACTTAAACGCATGTACACAAAAATACACGCACGCAATTACGAAAACGATAAATTTGGCAGTGGTTAGATTTACCTCGGTAGCAATTTAGGCGAGGTTCCATAGGCCTCCCCTTGTAATCCCTTGTAATCTAATAAATGTTGAAGGTCCAGAATCTTCCTGTTTGTCTAAAAATGCAGTACCGGAATGGCACTCGTGGACACTGGCCAAAACAAAAAAATGAAAGCATGACAAGATGGAAATCACAAATGGCATTGTAAGTAGTACCAACTGTACAAAACAAAGTATGTTCTGACCACTCCTGTATTATAAGTAGGGATAGGAAAATATCCCTAATTTATTTCGGGACAAGATAGACGTCAAACGCATATACAGTGACGTCACCTTTGCAATTGTATCACAGTTTATTAGACACTCCGTGGACGCTTCTGAGCCAATAGCAGACTTGCGAAGAAACACTTTGCCAAGCCCATAACTGCCAGGTGTGGCGCAACAGCCAATGAACACACAGCTGAGGCTCCAGTATGCAGAGGACTGAGGATTCTAGCCTACTAGTCATTGACCTCGCTAAATTTTCCCATCCCTAATTGTAAGGAAGCTATATTAACATTAACCCCTTACCTTACACATTGATTTCTTGTTCTAGGTGTTGCAAAGGAGGAAACTTTTGGTCTGACAAGTACTTACGAATTCCTTGTAATAACTTACACTAAGGGAACTATGAAAATAATTTCTGTTGGTCTGCGGCACCGGCAGAAACCAACAATAACATTTTTGTGTGCTCCCAGGCCGGGCCATTCCATATTTTCGCATGTGGGAATCGTGCCGGACGAAGCCGTTGGTCGACTGGTTTTCTCGGCGATCTCCCGTTTCCCCCGTTCTTCCATTCCAGCGCTGCTCCATCCTCACTTCCCTTCACCCTCACCGGCTTTCAAGGCCACGATGTTCAGAGCCTTACAAATCTCTTCGCTTATTCATTTTGGTGTGCTAGTAGCAGACAATGGCATTAACCAGGAAAACGTTGCTGTCTGCATCAGTGCTGGCTTCTGACATTATACAACACCAACCACGACTTCACATATTTTGCAACAAGTCACACGTGAACGAGTATATTTAAGATAATAGGCAGAGACCTGCAAAATTCGCGTCATTACTCGAGGACACGTTAAACTTAAAAAAATTTTGTTTTGCAATACGTGTGTCGTTGGACCATTATTTATTTGACACGCCCCGGGTAACTCTGCGCCAATAAATGAACACTTGACAATTGTGTGCCCTAATAACGTGCAGTTCACACAGAAAGGGCGTGACTTAACATTTATTCAGCAAACAATGGAGTAACGATGCCGGCTCGAGTATATATAGTACTATGAATTTGAGCTTGATGCAAAAAAAATGCGAATTTCACAAGTCCCTAGTAATTAGAGACCTGATGAATTCGCGGATTCATTTCGGGACAATCTAGAATTCAAAACACGTGTGTTTATATAACCTTAGCCATTGGTTTACGCGGTGTTTGACACCTCCTGCGGAACGGTGGCCCTATCGTCGCCTTCGACGGTGACAGCAGACAACCAGTGTGCAGTTCATATCGGCATATTAGTACACAATACTGTAGATTCTAGCCTGCAGGCCATTCAACTTGCGAATTATCCAGGTCTCTACAAATAATAGGTTAAGATGTTAAGATGACTTGTAAATAGTACAAAATATACGCACTCCTGCTGAAATTACACACATTTCGTGTTAACTGACAGAAATTGGCATCGCTGCACGTGACGATCAGCCGTGTGTGCTTGGCCCACTGCCAGAGTGCAAGGCGTGTGAACACTTGGACATGGGCCAGAAGGAAGGCTCTCCCCAGCCAGATAACAACACACGACCGTCGATAGACAAGAAGGCGGGGTGCGCGAATGCAGGCAGCATCTCCGGCGACCTGCTCACGTACTGCTATAGGCTGTTCACGGTAAAACGAGCACTTCTGAAGGCCAATGGCACCTGTTTCTCTGAGAGCCAACATACGTGTGGATCACGATTGCAAGGACCTAGGTCCGTCCTATTGGCGCAGACACTTGCAGCCAACAAAGCAGTTCGGAAACGAGCCATAAGCCGGTTCAGTCTGCGCATTTAATGTCCTCCTAATTCGTCATTGAGGCCCTCGCATTCCGGTTCAATTACGATACGGCTGCGGTGCTGTCTTTACTGCTATTATCTATTCCTTCAAAATAGTCTCAAGTATGTTGATTTTAAAACAACTGCCCTCACGAGCCCAACTTCAGTGGATTGGTCACCAGCGAAAACCTATGGATCGCCCAGGCCTATTGTGGACTTTACACTATTGTGTCCGGTACTATAGTCCTAAAGCAGTCATCCGGAGCCCATCATAGTGACGCTCGTTTGTCTTTTGTCTTCCAATGCAGTGACTTAGCTGGACGAAGATACGAATCACATATAATCTCCCAAGAAAGAAATAAAAAAGGAAGTATTTGTTAATCTATGAATAATTATTAGCACGCTACAGGAGGTCAGGATTTCCCCCGCGTTGCGTAGCAGCGGTCGCCAAGGAGTTACCCACGTCGTGACAGTTTGAAATGTCACAGTATTTGCAGAGACCAATTTGCTCGTAGTATGTCCTGATTAGGACATGTACTAGTAGTCTTAGGTAGTAATGTTAGGCCCGGCTTCGGCTGGGAGGCACACTTGTGGAGTACAAGGAGATGTTTCCGTAACATGTATGGCCTGTTTGCAAGAAATTTTTAATTTATGTTTTATATGCTGTTCACGGTAGACTGAGCACTTTTAAAAGTCCTGTTAAAGATATACTTGAATGCCCGTTGTGTATTCTTCCACCTTATGTAAAATTAACATTGCCATCGGCCTCATAACTGTTTTCCTGCGTCGGTCAAGTAAAACTTGAAATTATTAGATAAGTGAAATATTATACAAATCTGCTCATTTTTACACTTCGATGCATTAAAAAAACGGAGAGCGAAAGTAATAATTTAAGTTATCACAAATGGTTACCTAACTCTTTTTATTCGACCTTAAAATATGGAAGTTTCCCATCCATCGTTACGAACTTTTCTGGGCAAATGTCACTCATTGCGCCTATTAAAATTTATGAATTCAGGGGCAGTGACATTTTCCTAAGGTTTGTTTCTTAAGTGCAAACTTTATTGTGAACAGCCTTTACAAAAAAGTACATACTGCGAATCTATATTGAAAATATACGCTCGTAGAGATCTTCTCCTAAAAAATTTGGAAAGAATACATTTTATTTGAACGTCTATCTTTAAAATTAACACACCGTGGTGAAATTTCCTCAACGTGGGATGTCCTATTTTAATTCCGCAGCTGCAAGCTTGTAGGCAGTGCCCTTGAAGCTTATGTTCTGTAGTCCATTTACGGTTTCTTCTGCCTTTTTGAATCAAACCTTTAAATAATCTCCCCATGTATGACGTGTTTAGTTATCTCCTAAATACGCCCTGTATCACAAGCGTTTTATACTTCCGTTCATAAAAGTTACTTTTTTTCTGTTAAATTGAAATGTGATACATATTTTATCAATAAATTATTGTGCTTCATTTATAAATAATATGAATAAAAATCAGGGAGAAAATACGTGTGTTGGTGGCGCCTAGTGAGAAAGAGTCCTTATACAAAATACTGTTACACTTAGTGCTCACGAGTGTGGTGCGTTGTCCCCGTGGTGTAATTCTCCAGGATTAGTTAAGCTTAGTTTGCACGAGGCGGAGGAATGTCCTGCAAGTAGAAATTTTTGCAGGGCTTCAGAAAAGGCTGAATGTAACCGTGAATAGACTATAGGTCGCACGATAATGCAAAAAAAAAAAAAACTACCGACGACGGTTCCTGGTGATTGCTGTGGGCTCCGAACCATAGACTAAAGATGAGGTAGACCGCTTATTCGTCTTCTGCGCGTGTACTCAACATTGACCTACCTCAATCCTACACAACTGTCAAAGTCGCATGGTCAACAGCGATGAACGTGTTTGTTTATATCTTAATTTTTAAATGACAAGCACGATTGTATTTTTAAAAAAATACTCTTACCAGTTTGTATTTAATCAAAAAGCATTACAAATTGGTTAGATAAAGTATCAAAACATCTCAAAAGAACTTGTTTACTAAATAGTGTTCTAACCTAAAACCCAATCCCCGCCATTTTCGCTAGACGTGTTGGCAGGTGAGCAGTTCAATGTTGGGACACGGAGATTGGTTGTGCGCAGCCAGCGAGGTCGGTCTACCTCGTCTTTAGTGTATACTCCGAACCACTTGTGAAGCTCGGCGCCCCGCGAGCCATCGCCTGGACGATCAAGGCCTCCACAGCGTGGGTTGGATCGTACTCGGGCCGCTGAGGAGCGTCGTTTCGCGCTGGCCCGGGAGACCATTTCTCCGCCTACAAGGCAGCATTACTATAGGCTGTTCTCGATAAAATGAGCACTTTTGAGAGCCCTGCTTAAGATATACTTGTATTGACTTCTACTATTCCGCCTTAAGTAAAATTAAGGTTGCCATGGGCCTCATCAATTGTTTCTTGTGTCGGTCAAATTAAACCGAAATTATTAGTAAAGTAAATACTTTACAGATCTGTTCATTTTTACACTCCGATTTATGAAAAACTTTAAAGTTAAGTAAGTAATTTAATATATCACAAATTGTTACATAACACTTTTTATTTGACATTATTATATGCAACTACTTTCCCTCCATCGTTACCAACTTTAATGGGTGCATGTCACTCAGTGCGTCCGTTAAAATATATGCTTATAGGAGCAGTGACATTTTCCAAGGTTGATTTTAGAAGTGCTCACTTAATCGTGAACAGCCTTTACATCATGTCGCTCTCGCCGCCCAGTACTGGGCGGGTCGGAGCCAGGAAGGAAGCAAGTGGAATGAGGGTTGAAGGCGCCGCCGTCAATAAGTAAACACGCCATTACGTCCAGTCACGGGGGTGGGAGGACATGGTCCCTAGGGAGGATCCTTACCCCATCCCCCGTCTATAATTCACCCTCTCCTCAAGCCTTTTCTTCCTCCTTACCGCGTCCGTCTCCCGGGGGTTTGAAGGGGGCCGCTAACGCGAGGCCGCAATTCCCAACCGCCTTCAGACCTTCTGCTCTAAGCCAGCTAGTTTTTTTATCTCGTTATCTCTAGCTTCGCCACCTACGTTTTTCCCAGCTATAGTCCATTCACGGTTATTTCCAACTTTTCTGAATCCCTGCTAAAGTTCTATTTCCAGGATATTCCTCCGCCTCCTACAAACAAATCTAAACCGAATCTACAGAATTACATCAAAGGAGCAACGTACCGCATTTGTGCGCTCTCAGTGTCATAATATTTTGCATGAGAACTATTTCTTACTAGGCATTACCAACCCACCTGTACTGTCACTTTTTTCATTTATATTAATTATAATTAAAATAATATAATTTTAGATGAAATAAGTAAAAAGTTCAGTTTAACCTGAAATAAAGTACTTTTACGTTAGAAGTATAAAACGCTTGTGGTACATGGCATATTTAAGAAATAACCAAACACTTAACACCTACATGTGGTAATTTGAAAGGTTATATTCAAAAAGTGTGTAGAAATCGCGAATAGACTCTAAAGGATGCTGACGGTAAAGTGAGCAGTTTTGTGATCAACCTATGAAATGTGTAACTACCCCTATTTGCATGCATTTTAACGGGCATACACGCTGACTGACATGCGCCCAGTAAAGTTGGTATAGGTCGTTACCCGTTAAGTGAGCACCATTGAGGCCCTCTATATTGTTTCCCCTATCAACCACTTTTATAATAAATATTGCCATTTAAATAAGCACAATGCATATGTTTCACCAGACACGCAAATTAACGTCTTAGTGTTACGACAGTATATATACTGGGCGCATGTCACTCAGTGCGCTCGTTAAAATATATGCAGGTAGGAGCAATGACTTTTTCCTTTGGTTCATTTTAAAAGTGCTCACTTTATCGTGATTAGCCTTTAAGAGAAAACTTCAAATATGTGCAAGAACACCAGATCGCGATTGTTATCTGCCGTTATTTTGTAAATATGTACCATTTTCTGGGTTTTCTCATGTCACAGGAACGAATCAGTGAAGATTCTGTAATAAGTTTTGATTAATAACACCCAATGTTTACGGTTTGGGCCGAGATATCTCGTCTCGTAGTCATTAAAATGGCAAATAAAATAATAGTCTTATTTTGTTAGCGCACTTTCCAAATTTTTTTCCTCATGTTTCGTAGTTACCTGATTTTAGTAATGGCAGTAGAATAGGAAGTTTTGAAAAAACTGATATTGCATGTTTCGTTAAATTGACAATTTGATATTTAAAAAAAATGCGAAGTTTCTTTCCTGCAAACTAACTTACAAATCAGTGCAAAAAAAAAAATGGCTTAGCTATCTTGTCGGTTATAAATTTGTTTCATGAACAATGTTTGAACAATAAATCCTGGGAAACTTAACGTAAGAATGATAAGGAAAAGAGGTCAGGAGTACACTTTGTGAATGTTATTATTTAATGACTCGCAGTGCCTTTGCTTTTGCACACCAATATTTTATTTTTTTATATACTTTAAAAGTATTAAACAAAATAGTAGCGTGAAAAAATTGAATGTGTATTGTTACAAAAAGAATGTTCAGTGTTTACTGTTGGCATTAAATTTAGTTAAAATTATGTTATTTGGACAAAATAACATACAAATGATATTTTTTCAAAGCATAATTATTTTTATTGCATATATTCTCACTCATATCTATAGCTTAACGTAGATAAAATAATGTTAGGCTCTTAATTCGATAAACTTTTGAGTGCTAAATTGTATAATACCGCTAACACACGTTCACAGCTTTCACCATAGGTTTAGCTTACTTTTCGAAAGGAAGAGAGTATTATGAGACACTTTCTGATTTGCGTGCATGTGTGTTCTCACCCCCCCCCCCCTCATTGCCCCCAAAAAACCTCTTTAACCTTTGGACCGAATTTCACCAAACTCGGAACATTTATAGTAGGTAGGCCCTACCTATCAGCGCTTGGCAACATACAAGTCGGCCAATAGGGTGCATTTCGCAGCACGCGGTAGCCAATCAGACACAAGTATGCCAGTTATGTTACGTTATTGTTTGCAATTTTAAATTGGAAGCGAGGCCTGAGCAGGGCTTTCAAAAATGCTCAACGGTGAACAACATAAGGTGGATTCATATTTAAGCCAGAACCTATGGTTGTTTACATATAATTCGATTTTTTTCTAACCTACCTTAAAACTAAGAGGAGAGTCCGAGGTCCAGGGTATGGATAGGACCTAAGTGCGTCTCAGGACAGAGCCCCTTACGCCTAGACATGGAGGGAAGTTTCTAACTACAAGGGCACATGCTCGCGGCTTTACTGGAATTGGGCAAAATTGACCGCGATTGGGGCCAAGTTTATCTCTCATGCTAACTTAAACTAAACTACGAGGGGGGAGGGGGGAACCGGCATAGGTAAAAACCCCTCGACAGAAAATAATTACAAGATTGCATGCAATTTATGAAGTCGAAAAAGATTTCTACTAGAATAGAGGATGGGCAAGGATAAACTTATTTGAAATGGAGTTTGAAACACTAGAAGAGAAATGTTGGTAGCGGGGCATATAGGCCTAATTAGATTTCTCTGCATGGCCATTTTGCTGTTTGGTTGTACGCTGTTTCACTTGTTATGCTTAATACTGAGATTCTAAAATAGTTACGGGCAACAAACTAGACGCTGTCATGTTTCTAATCTTATTTCACTCATTCCAGCGCATTACAAATTTTTACTAAATGATTTTCAAGAGATTGAAATTTTTCCCTATGTTTCCAAAAGTACTTTACAGTTAAGTACAATCTATCTGTTCGTTTTCAAACTAAATTTATTTAATGCAAGTGTTGAATAAGAATAACTTTTGTGTCAAGTTATTTCATTATGAATTCATTCGATGGACTATTTCTATACCATTGCATCAATACGCGTTGATTACCCAAGAAATTAGTTGTATAAAATATGTGAACAAACTGACTCCTGGACAAAGGCAGTTACAGGAGTGAGTTTAAAAAGAGGGGCGAGGGGCAGATAATAGACCTGAAAAATGTTACCGTTAATTGGTCAGTATAACTTTCAAACAGATCACTTTGTGTCTTTTAAAGAGAAGAACTTATGCTACAAGAGACCAAGTAGGAGAACTTATAGGGTTTGTATTTTTCTTAAGAATCTACAAATATTAATTTACCAGCAGTTTTCACCATTGTTAAATATTTCACATTAATAAAAAATGTTGTTTTGTAATTTTTATTACATTTGTTGAACAGAATGGGAATTGCTCGACCGCTGCAATTAAGGAGTAATCTTCTTCACCGTCCTTTGTAAACATAGGCTATCACAACCACGGAGAGCGACGCTAGCCACAGAAACAGAAAAAAAAATGATTCGTATGCTATTTACACTTATGGCGGGAATAGTATGTTTCATATTTACGTGTTTTTAGAGCCTTCTTCTTCTTTTTTTTTCATACCTCGAGGTAAAGATCGTTCACGATAAAGTGAGTACTTTTTAAATCGACCTTAGAAAAAAGCCACTGCTCCTACATGTATATATTTTTAAGGGCGCTCTGAGTGACATGCGCCCAGTAAAGTTGGTAACGGTGAAGGGAAAGTAGAGCCATATCTTAATTTCGAATAAGAAGTGTTAAGGTAACAATTTGTGATAACGTAAATTATTTCTCCCGCTTTAATTATTTTTTAATGCATCGAAGTGTAAAAATGAGTAGATTTGTACAATATTTACTTTTATAATAATGTCACAGATTCACTTAGCCGACGCATGAATAAAGTGATGAGACCCATGGCAATGTTAATTTTACATAAGGGGTAATAACACACGACGTGTATATAAGTAGATTTTAAGCAGGTCTTTCAAATTTTCTAATTTTACTGTGAACAGCCTATAACTCTGAAGCCACACTACATACGTTGAGTACAGACGTGTGCTAATTCTGAACGAGTATTGTAGCTGCTACTATTCAACTACAGGTGCCATATAAAAATATTACTGTCAGTTTAATGCCTCGTCGCTACCTTTTTAAATAATTCGATTGTTTTAGTGTCATTTTCTTGTTTTGATAATTTATAAAAAAATTAGTTTTCGGCACTGCTGTAAAATTAATGTGGAACTATCTCTGTTATTAGGCTGAGTATGGTAATTGTAAAATTTGACACTTCAAATTGCAAAGCAGCCAATAATTGAAATTTGTGTCAAAAAAAATTATAATAATCACTATTGTAAACAGTTTAGGGGTAACTAAGCACTTGAAGTAAACCAGTAAAAAAAAATTTCTGTCCGTACCGGTTCACATTTTAGTAATTAAACACGGGCTGGAATAATTATTGTGATGTTGGGTAGTGGATCAGGGATAAATATGTTGCCCTGTTTTGACGTGTTAATAAAACGGCGATTGATAAAGTATTGTCGACCGTAGTCTATTTTTTTTTTTTGTCTTTCGAGAATACACCTTATTTAGATATCAGTTTAACATATTTATTCGACCAATAAGCAGGGTTAACATTTATAAACGTTATCTGGGGTCTGACACGTAAAAGAGTAATAAATTAAAATTTAATTAATCAATTAGAATTACCTTGTTAGGAAATTGTTAAATGTGCTGGACGATTTCCTTGTATTCACTTAAAATCTCATCTGGTGGTAATTTCGTGTTGCCCTCGGCGAAGGGGAGAAGTGAAGGGAAGTTTCCACTCTACTTCTCCTTGCGCTCTTTGCCGACCGACTCTCCGGAAGACCTGTGTATTATAAGGGATGGTTTGGCGGTGGGGGGAAGTCCCGCTACAAACAAAGAGAAGCGAGTGCAAGACGTCCTCATCAGCATGAGGCCATTGTTCCCTTCGCGCTGTTGTGCCGGACCACGGTACAGGAAGCAAGTGCTTGGACCGCTCTGTACTAACTCCGTACTTCCGCGCCGGCAACCTCCCCCCCCCCCCCCCCACCGTATTTTAAAATACACAAGTCGCGGGCCGAAACTGCTGTTCATCATAACTGGGACGTTACCTCCTCAACGCGGGGGAGGTACAAGCCCCGGGGAGCTCTTGTCTTCCTATTTGTCTATCATTATAGAGCCCAGGTTGGGGACAGCTGGCCTGTCCCACCTGGCTGACTTCAAATTGTATTTGAACCGCGGCAAGCCGCAATCAGTTTTCCCAGTGTGCCAGGGTAGCGCCTGGTACATGTACCCATGCTGCGATTTTCCGCTTTCTCCCTGCCTGAGGGAGAAATGGGGCGGTGCAGTTAATTTTCGCAGAATTTTGAAATTACGCTACTTTTAGTTTCTGACTCGAGTCCCTGATGGCAAGGGGCTTACAACAGTTGGTTAATTAAGAAAGAGGAAGTTAATGCCAAAGTGAAGTTAATTCAATCGGATTATTAAATATCATATACATGACTAGTGTGGTTCGCGGGCCGAAAGCTGCCCTCCGTGGCCTAGGCCGAGGTTTTTTCTACTACAGGGGGCTTATTCTAAGTTATTCGTTAGTTTTTCGTTTTCGTTAAGTTTCGAAAGCTCTCGAAACGAATAGATTCTTTGAGAAAGGCGAATTCATATTCTAAGTCATAATTCGTTACAGCCCTCCGAGACTTCGGCAATGTTCGGGTTTTCGTTAGCGAATGCAGGATGGCAACACTATGCACATAAACTTTAACTGTTTTACGAGACATTGTTCATAAATTATGAATAATTAAGCCTGAAAACATTAATAAACCAGAACAATAAATCCCTTAAAATATTTTGTTGGCTTTTGGCGTGTCTTATACATCAGTATTAAATAAATAATATATTCTAGGGAAATGATATATTTCGTACGTCAAATCTGTCATATTTGCTGGCATCGTACTATTTTCTAACTCGGTTGGACGTGTGATGCATTACACATAAATATACTTTAATTTCATATCTTCTGAGTTGAAATAGACTCGCATGTACGCCAATAAGAGAGAGTAGACAGAACTTTGTTTGTTATATACACGAAGATTTTTCTCAATTACCATTTTCCTGTTTGGCTATTTATGAACAAGCAATTTTCTCTGTTATTTTTAATACCAAGATTATAAAATAGGCGATGGACAACAAACTAGATGCTGTCGTGTTTCTTGTGAATTGTATTAATATCAATATAAGAATTTTCACTCAAATATTTTCAAGAGAAAGTAATTTTCGTTGTAATCCACCAAGAATTATTTACATTTTAGCACTACGTATAAATTGATTTACGAAGTACATTGATCAAAGGACAATTTTTAATAAAAAAGTGTCTGTGTTCTCTTATTTGATTATATACAATAATATAAAAAATTATCTCAAAATAGCCAGCCTACACTGCTGCTTACATAGTTCACAAATCGATAAAGAAAGGTTAATTGGTGTTTTTTATTATATTGTTTCTGAAATATATTTTAATGTTTTTATGCATGAAGGAACATTACTTCACGAGTCTCTTCATTCACAGTCCAAAAAAAACAATATCTTACACCAGCCAAGTTTTTGTAATAAACCAAATACTAGAATGCGCTTAGAATAGCTCCTTTCGTTAGTAAACGAAAATTCGAGTAATCACGAATATTTCTGTCTAGAGAAAACGAAACGAATAACTTAGAATAAGCCCTCAGGTTTGGAAGGTAAATGTTAAAAGTTTGGCAAAGAGAAAATTTTCGCCACTAGGTAAGCGCTAGTGTCGCATGTGTACCACATTTTATCTATTTTCTACTTTAAAAAACAGAATAACTTGAATAATCATAAAACAAGTATAAAATAACTGCCTAAGAAAGCAAAATCTTTCTCTTTTATTATTAACATATTAAAATGTTAATTAAAAATTACCTTCTGGAAGTCTGGCGGCATACATTTTCCCTATGCCTAACACTCTCATAATAAATCGCGTTTTGTGTCTAACCTAAGTAGAATAAACCTTAACCATGGCATTTCTTCTCTCGCCAGTTGAATAGTAGGTGCCGGGGGGGGGGTTCTAACCCACCTTGGTCACAGGCAGGCGTAGTGCCATAAGATTAATTCGGTCTCGACCAAGAGCCGTTGGGGGGGGGGGGGGGGGGGGGGGGGGTCTAACCCAGGGGATTTTACCCACTTTAAAAATGACACCTGGATAGGGGGACGGACGTAGCTTTACGATCTGCTCTACCCCCAACCTTTCCATGACAGAACTGTGTTGTGATTACACTATCCACACCTCTCCAACCCTCCACTAAACTACATCCCCAACCTGCTCTATGGTTAAAGCCTTCCCCATACACTCGTTCCCAGCGAGGTTACTTGTTAGACAACACTACTGTAGCTATCGGCCGACATCTTAGTTGTAGAGTTGAGTACCAGGATGCGCGCTGGTGTTTCTTGATCATCAGCCGCTAGGTAGCGGACAAGTTCTCGCAATGCTTGCCAGAGAGCGTGCCCCTCCAAGAGGCAATATTGTTCATATTATATTATCTGTTACTACGAATTCGGAAATCGTCTGGAAGCTGAATACAACTCTCCCCATCGTATATGTAATGCTTTAGTACATTATAGAAACCTTTGCTTTCGTATGGTTTCGATCTGCTCGACACCTTTGTGCACTTCGCTACGAGAGCTTAGATCCCAGTAGAATTTTAAATGATGTATATATAAAAAAACACACCTACGAACTCGTACAGTCAGAACGAATATGTAGTATATATCATGATTAAACAATCGATTAGTTAAAGTGTACTTATATAAAAAAGTTAGGAATTTAAGTATTATTTATGTATATAAAACTTTAAAATTGTTAAACATAAATGTATGAAGCTACATGTTTACGAACTCGTATTTAAAGGAGATTTAGTTTATGGGGACACAATAACCAAATATTCAAAATGTAGTTTTTTACCAAAAAAAAGTTAATTCTTTAAATAAAATTTTTTTTATTAATTTTGTACAAAATAAACATAACCGAGTGACGTATGAATAGATTCGTATTCATTAGACACGTAAGAATATGTCGTTAGAAAAAATGATTGCGTAACTATAACTGTCACCATCTTGGGTTTTAATAAGCATGGAAGTAATCTTTATTTAAGTACGCAGTTATTCAACCAGCAAAGAGTATGTGTTCGGTGGTCTAGTGGTCAGTCGTGGCCGAGCAGCGGAGTGAACATCGCGTCCGGTGTGCGGAGTTCTGTCGCCCCGCGCTCTTAAACGGGGATCTGTTCCGACGCGCGTAGTAATAGTTCTATATTAGTGTCAGTCACGTCTAGGTTTGTCCAACATGTCTAATGTGCGCGTGGATACCTTGCATATTGTGTTTGCCAAACGACCTTCGGCCATGGAAATACATGAATGGATTGATACGGTTTTAACTGTAACAGAAGATCAAATTGAAGCTATTCAACTGGATGGGCACCAGGACTGGTTGTTTTTAAAACTTGTTTCCTCTGGACCTTTTGAAGCGATACTGCGTCGCCCCAACGGCCAGTCAACTTTAGTCATCGCAGACCAGGAAAGGATCAACGTCAGCATCGAACAAGCCTTCGATAACTTAAAACTGGCAAGAATTCTAAATTTACCTGTAGAACTAGACAACCAAAAAATTCAGACGGAGTTAGTGAAGTATGGTCGACTTGTTACATTACGAGATGAAGTATGGAATCATAAATACAAGTTACAAGTAAAAACGGGAGTACGCATGGCAAATATAGAAATAAAAAAAGACATTCCATCTTACGTTTCAGTTGACGGCTTTCGGACTGTAATGATATATCCCGGACAACCACGAACGTGCAGTTACTGCCAGTCTCCTACTCATGAACAAATTGCGTGCCCTAGTTTGCAAGAAAAGGACGCACGTGCAATACGCCGCTGGGGGATGAATAGGGCAACGGAAAATCTCGCAACTGACACGCCTATACTGTCCACCCCTGCCCAGCACTCTCCCCGAGCGGATTATCCTCCACTTCGCAGACCCGAGCAGCAAGGTCCAGAACAAACACCTGTCGGTGACTCATCTGCTGAGCATGCGGTCAACCTCAATGCCTTAGTGACTGCGCCATGCCAGATACACATGAAGGCGGCTCAAAATACTGTTACTGCTAGCGCAGGGCTACCACCACACACACAGGATGTCTCGCCGCTACACATTCCATTGTCCTCTGCTTCATGGATGGACAGCATGGACGTGGAGGGCGTAAACAATGCAACCACACGACGGGAGCATGTAACAACTGCGGATGAAAATATGTCCGTAAGAGAAAAGCGACCTTACGAACGTGACGCCCGGGCCACAAGAGTCGGTCCTGTTCGCAAAGCGAAGGTGTTATCGCAGAGTGAACAATCACAGCTACAAGACAGGAAGGAATCTTTGGAACTAGCAAAGGCCGTTATAAATAAAATGGGTGCCTCTAGCCAAGAATGTCCTGATAACCCAACTTACTAACAATACGACTGGCACATGTGTGCATCCCCACCTGTATGGCCTATTACTGGTCCCCATTTTTCTTTGTTCCCTTTTCCTTTTTGTCCAACTTTTCATTTCCTTCTCTATAATACTATCACTACATTTTTGAGGTACACATGATAGAGTTATTGAAAATTTTAACTTTAAATATTTGTGCAGTCTCGGCCAGTGCGCGATTGGCCTCGTTAGAGACACTGATTCAAACACAGGTAGTTGACATTGCATTCTTGCAAGAAGTAGCGATTCAAGATTTTATAGGGTTTCATACCTTCAATGTGTATACAAACGTTGGTGATCGGTGACGGGGGACAGCGATTATCACAAGTGCGGGGCTGGAACTTGAAGAACTGCGCTACCACCCGTCAGGCCGAGTGATGTCAGGACGAATAAAATATGTGTCGTTAGTCAATGTTTATGCTCCCTCCGGCTCCCAAGCGAGATATGAAAGAAATCAATTTTTCTCCGTGGATTTGATTCCGTTTTTCCATCCATCCTGTAATCAGTTCATACTCGGTGGAGATTTCGACTGCATATTCACCCCCATTATCATCAGGGTGGCATTTATCGTACTAATGCTGCCCTATCTACTTTAATAACTCGCTTAGACTTGTGTGATGATGCATCTAACTTCCAAGGAATTCATTACACCTATGTGACTTCACAGAGTCGGTCTAGGATTGACCGATCCTACGTGAAAAAACAGTATATACATTTGGTTCATCTATATGACGTTCTTCCGATAGCTTTCAGCTATCACTCTGCAGTGATATTTACGTATGAAAAGTTTGTGAATGTAACATGGTTTGGCAGAGGGACATGGCGTCTAAATACGTATTTATTAGACAACTCAGAAGTAAAAGAGGACTTCCTAGCTAATTGGGTACGTTGGCATAACAAAAAATACCAGTTCCCCTCTGTGGCGATGTGGTGGAATGTGTGCATAAAACCGAACGTCATGAGGCTTTTTAAAAGGCATGCGTACCGACTGGCAGAAGAACGTAGGGTAACACGTGCATTTTACGAACGTATGCTACACGAACTTCACCTGCAGGCAAACAATGGTGCATACGTAACTCCACGTATTAGAGACACGGAACAGAAGCTTATGCATTTATTGAGTGAACAGTTTAAAAATCGTCATATTATGATAAATGCTAAAAGACTATTAGCAGAAGAGAAATTTAGCATGTTTAGTATCATTAAGGAACAACAGGAAATACGACGCATGGTTATCAACCAGCTTACTGACAGTGATGGCGCTATTGTTCAGGACCGGCTGGAAATAGTGCAAACGCTTTGCAGTTACTTTGCAAATTTATACTCGAAACAAGACACGGACGATGCTATACTTCCATCGGTTTTGCAGGGTTGTGAAAACAGAGTTAGCTGTGACAACAAGACGGGCATGGAGGCGCCATGTTTAGATGCGGAAGTTAATACAATAATACAGCAATTGCCATCAATAAAATCTCCTGGTATTGACGGTATTCCATACGAATTTTACAAAACTTATTGGGATATTATTGGTACCGACTTCTGCGAAGTTGTTCGCAATGTGCTTGAAAGAGGGGAGTTATGAAAGTCCCATAAAGAAGGGATAATTGTTCTTATACCCAAAATATCCCGTCCACTTAAACCCGCGGATTATAGGCCAATTACACTTTTATGTGCCGATTATAAAATAATTGCTCGGTTTTGTGCGACCAGATTAACCAAGGGATTGTCAGATATTATTGGTCCCGGCCAGACATGTACTGTTCCAGACGTTCCATTTTACAAGACGTGCTTGCCCTAAGGGACATTCAATTACTTTCGTCAATACAACACAGTAAAATGGCCATCTTGAGTGTTGATATGGATAAGGCATTCGATAGAGTCGATCATAAATATTTACTTCATGTTATGCATCATTTCGATTTTCCAGCCAATGCAGGACAGTGGGTGCGGTTAGTGTGTACCGGAATTTGGTCACGGCTGTTGGTTAACGGATTCCTTACCCCACCAATTAAGATCGAGAGTTCAGTTCGACAAGGATGCCCGCTATCCATGATTTTATTTACTATTGCCATTGAACCTCTGTGCAGAATGCTCAGTGCCCGCTCACAAGGATTCCCTGAAGCGAACCTGTCCTTTAAATTAAATGTCTATGCTGATGACATCACATGTGTCGTTCGTTCAGAGCGGGAAATTACAGCGACGGCAGAATGCCTGGACCTTTTTCGCAGTGTCTCTAATCTGCGAGCGAATGCTAACAAAACTGTCGTACTGGGCTCAGCGCGACCAGCGAGCCATTTGACGACTTTTTTCCCTTTCGGAGGGCCGAAACTGTGAACATATTGGGCATATACTTCCACGCAGACGCTACTTTTATGTTGCATTGTAATTGGAACATGACAATAAATGAACTCCGTGCTCGTCAAATAGAAATTAATTATCATCGTACAAATATTATACAGAGGGTTATTTAATAAATGTATTCTTACTTGCGAAGCTGCGGTATGTGTTACATATATTCCCACTACCACGTCAACAAAGTGCACAAATACTACAGATTGTAGGCCGCATGTTGTGGAAATCTTATATATTTAAATTATCTAGGCCGCAACTTTATCTTTCCTTGCAAGACGGAGGCCTGAGTCTAATTAATCACGTTTTGTAGTGTGAGACCTTATATCAGTCTTTAGCAATTGCAACAATTTTGCGCTCAGAGGACATTTACGCAGCATTACAGAAAATAATGTGTTCTGAAGTTAGACGCATGCCACTTCAATACCGCTAGGCAAAGGAAGCACTCGCAACTCTAGTAGAACACTTACCGGAAGGGATAGTCGCATCAGCGAGATATTTGTACATTCGGGTTTCCAAAACGTCGGCTGTCATACCATCTGTTGTGAATCGCTCCCCAAACAACCGTTGGAGGCGCCCATGGAAAATACTTGCCGATCCTAACCTTTCCTCGGATCTTCGAGCTGCAGCATTCGGCTTCTACAATAATATCGTGACAACTCAGCAGCGTAAATACAGCATTCACCTGACAGCTGACCCTACATGCCCCCTGTGTGGCAACACCGATACGGCCCTTCATAGGGTAATTTTCTGTGTTTATGCAGCTCCCATCTGGCAGTGGTGTCGCGTACGAGTACGAAAAATAATTCGCGATGAACGTGAAGATGTCGGCGACACGCACATTCTTCATTGCGATTTATTCGCCTTCCCCTCAGTTCGACGAAGAGCTGCGGCCTGGTATATACTTCATGCGATCGGTTTTTTGGTGGACCATTCGACATCGGAGACAGTTCAAGACCTTGTCCAGCTTCTTCGTCAAGATAGATGGGACATGGCGCGGCGTGGCACATTGCGTCAGTGGTACGGCAATTATTAATGTTCATTCTGACGTTCACGCCTACAGGAAGTGCGTGTATATTACCGAGGTTGGGTGTACGCCGTGCGCTGCCCACACCTCGGTCCTTACAAGTGTACAATTTAATGTTCCCGTAGTAATCGTCGATAGGTGGTAGTGTTATAAGTCAGAGTCACGTGTCGGGGTGTACGTAGTGCGCTGCCCCACCCGTTAAATAATTTTTTATGTGTTCATCGACTTTGTCAGTAAAACCAGTTCACCAAATGTTCATATCGTTTTGTGCTCCTATGTAAGAATTGTGTAGATATTTTATTGAGTATTTTGTTATTGTTTATATTGTGGGTTGAATGTGTACTGTATATAATAGGTTAAGGGTAAACGCCTCTGTATATCGTGTGTGATAATAAATATATATGTAAAAAAAAGGTGGTCTAGTGGTTAAGTTACGTACTTCGTAACACAAGTGTCTTTATTGTATGAGATTCAAGCTCCCGTCCCGTATAATTTTTACTTTGTTTTAATATGTGAAATACAGTCATCTGATGTTATGCGGTAACAACATTTATTAAAAAAGAAAGCTTATAAGCTGGGTACATCTCCATTTTGGCCCCTAATAGCATACAGTTTGGAATGTTATGAGGCTGGCTCTGTTATAGTCTATTTCATGCAAGTAGCACGGCCCCAATTTAACCTTCCGCCACAGCAATTTTGTCAGGGAAGAAAAAGACGTTTGTAAAGAAATGTTTGAGTCCAATGCACACTTGCATTTTCCTCTTTCCTCGTATTTTCTGTCGGGATGGGCACTGTAAGACTAACATTATCTAACTTCCGTTCAGTAATTAATGTGGGATATTATAGCTAGTTTGGCATTCCAAATTAATTTTTATAAATACCAAGTTAAATATGTTGGGGTTCTGTTTATTTTGGTTTGAGGAAAAAAGAAACAGTGAATCGGGGGGGGGTTTCAGGTTCACGTCTTTCGTGAGACAACATTATTTTGATACGAGTGTGCGACATTTAGTTTGGCATATTAGATATTTGATAGAGCAGTGAAAAATTTTTCTCGTATCGAAATAATATTCAAATTATTTAACTTCGAAAATTTTAACTTTAATGAAAAACAAAACGCGATTTATATACATCATTGTTCGTATTCGTATAGCTGCAGCAATACACACACGCACACACCTGGCCGAAGTTAACCTTACACTCGTTGAATTTACGATATAGACAAATAAATAGTATTCACTCACTACAAAAATATGCAAAGTGCGGCATTTTCAGGCCACGTGCATTTCAATAATTATATTAACGGTGTACCAATGCATTTACAAAACACGCAAGCGAACTGTTAGTAAAATTCGTAATCACTTGAATACGAGGTTTTCCATGGCTCTGCAGTACCTTCTCTTCGGCGGACACAAAGGTTAGAAATATTAATATAATCGATTTAAGACGTGTACATTTCTTTCTTATTCAGGGCGGATTTACGTGAAATTAATATCTGGTAACATTCCTCCACTTAGACTTGGCCAAATATGTTCTTTTCTACATACACAAATAGTTTGCTAAACATACGGGCCTCGTCCATAACACGTAAACATCTATATCTCACGACGGGGAAAAGAAATACTGTTCAACATGGCCACTAACTACAGTTCCTCAAACTTCTCATGAAATCAACAAAAACTGTACACTAATATTTTCTTATAAAACACGTATTTGTACTAATATACGATTATTTACGAGCTAAAAAATATAAAGCTTACTATTCTTGTCTTTAAGTAACGTTTTATACAGATCTGTGAAATTTTAAAACAAATAATTCTAGTAATATTTTGTTGGTACTTTGTCGACCGTGCGCAGAGACAGAAACACTCGTCTAGCTTGGAGTGGGAAAGGTCGGTAAGATTATAGATGCCCGATTGCGCTCCCGTGTTAAACGACTGACAACTCTGAATACCGTTTTGGATCCGACGATAATTTTGTCGGCTGCGAGACATTAGGTTTCTTGACATCGTGGGCTGATGTGGGCAGTTACCGGCAAAACTCACAATAAGCCCCCTGGTGGTCAACTCTACAACTAAGGTGGCGGCCGATTGCTACAGCAGTGCTGTCTAACAAGCAAGTTTGGAACTGAACACAGCCTACTTCGCTGGGAATAAGTGTATAGGGGTGGTGTGGGGAGGGTATTAACCATATGTATGGAAAGGAGGTTGGGGAGAGGAAGGGTGGTGATGTAGTTTAGTGGATGGGTCGATTGTGGAGCATCTGGAGCGATTTTGGAGCAGATTGTGGAGCGTGGGGAGCGATTGTGGAGCTAGGTTAATCTTATGGCACTTCATCCGTCCCCCCATTTCACACCCACATGCACAGCCCCATATATATGTCATTTTAAAATTGGGTTTAAAATCCCTTGGGGTAGAACCCGATTCCCCCCGGTCCATACTCGAGACCTAGATTCTTCACTGGTTAATCTTATGGCACTACGCTGCCTGTGACCAAGATGGGTTAGAATCCACCCCCCTTCCCCTCAATTACTACTGTGTTTATTACTTACATGGCTATATTTATTTAAAAAGGCGATTAAAGGATAACAAATGGATGAAAGTAAAAAGTAACTACGGCCTTAAAAGTGCTCACTTTACTGTGAACAGCCAGTACGTGCTTGTATAATTAATGCAAAAGTAAAATTTTTTCTGTGATGCTGTTGATATTTGCTAGTATTAATCTTAAACTAAAACACGTAAAATACCCAAAAAGGGGTATTTTTTAATTACGAATCGTAACCCTTGACTCCGCGATGACGAACACCTTTACACGTGAACATAACGATGGCGCCAAGTTAACACAGCGAGCTCCAAGTTAACTTCAATGTGAATCGGCCCTTTATATATAATTGTTAGGTGAAACGTTGAAGTCGCAATCCCTTCTCCAGCTTTCCCGCCAGTGCACGCAAAGTAAACGGCGTCCTTGGCTTTGTGTGCGTGGGCTGAATACCATCTTCGACTTTACACCCAACCAGAAAGTTCGCCTCTCAGTTACCGGAAGTAGCGTTTTTGGTTTCAGCGACCTGAGCCTTTTATTGGAGGGCCTGTCTAACTACAACTTCTGCACCTTGGTGCTACACCTCGAGGACGCGGAGTTAACGGTGCAGAAGGTGTAAAATAAACATGGTTAGGCGGGAGGAACAAATTTTGAATTTCAGATAATATGTTTTACATAGATACCAATTTTGACGAAATATATTTTATGACTTCGCAAATACAAGTTTAACATTTTTAATATGTTTAACTTTATGAAATTTAACTACAATGCTTTCTCTATTTAGTTGTCAGACATTCACGTGGTGATTTGTACTTCCTGAACACTCGCCATAAAAAAAAAAAAAAACAATTTTTTTTTTTTAATATTTAGAAATTTCTCATATATATAGCTTATTTGGTGATTACATATGTGTCAAGTGGTAGCCCCAGGTATTAGTTAATGTTGCAAATGTTTTCATCTGTACAACTTTGTATTTGTTTTTACATTTGCAACAGAACAGAAGAATTTCGTATTTGTCATCAAATTATCCAAAAAATATAAAGTGTCAATTTTTTTTATTAGAGTAAAATGTTATCCCATACAGTGCGTGCGAGTTGAACAATGTTTGGTACAAATATAAAATGATTGATCTTTTGGTGTCCAACACTTGTAACATGTATCCGGCTACATCCTCTACACTTCTGGGTGCTGGAAGTTGCATATCATGCGCAAACAAACTCTCGATTGTTCTCGTGAGGAGGTAGGGGTGGCGAAGCGGTACTAGGCAATGGAGAAGGGGGGAAAACATGCGGTCCGGATTGGAGGGAATCTCGCCGCAGGACGCACCGCGCGTCGCCTTGGGGGTTGTTGTGGCCACGGTAATTTCCCTTGTGACGCCGAGCGTGAAAGAGGGCCCGTGTTGCCCTCCCCCCCCTTTTTTTTTCCTCCTACTCGCGTGACGTCACTGTCTGTCTCGATGTTGGCACGCCGCGAGGGAGGGGATGTCGGGAGCTGCGTGGACCATCTCGTAGGGATGATGATATCGGGAATATATATATATATATATATATATATATATATATATATATATATATATATATATATATATATATATATATATATATATATATATATATAATGGTTATTTTCAAACGTATCGTTTTACGAATCGATATATCGAAAGAAAAATACAGATTTTCGGTACATCGGAATTCGCTATTTTATGTATTAAAGGACTTGGAAAACGTAGAATTGCTTGGAATATTAAATACTGAGGACACGAGGCATTGCAGGAAGATATGCCGCCAGTTTTTGGTGTATGTTGCCAAAGTTAACATAGTAAATTTAGTATTCAAAACGGAGCCTTTTAAAAGAGCATTAAAAAAATATTTATTTCTGATACCGGGAAGAATATATCGATTTCGATGGAATAACGTTGAAATATATCGACGATTTACATCGATATTTCGTTGATATAATATCGTCAGTTCGCTATATCGATATTTATTCTGCATCCCTACCTACTTGTGGCTTGCCTCGTCGTGCAAGCAAGTCCTTCGCCACGGCAAGGCATACTGCGCGCTATAGGCAAATATGGTAAGACAAAATGGGAAACTGAGGCGTTTTAACATTGTCAACATGCGAGACACGCTACAACAGCGCTCCTAGCGGCTTGTACTGACGAATACCCGGGAAATTCAAATTTATATGGCTCGGCATTCGCGATTTAAGTGCAATTGTAGTCTCGTAGTATTAAAACGTCTTGTTTTGCCGAATCTAATATAATAGTTGCTTATTCATATTATTATGCTGTATTAAAAAGTGTACTTAAAACATAAATATTATCACTTGAAACATGGACAATCAGCTGTAACAGAATCATGTTACTGGACTCAGACTTTGATGTTGCAAGTTACAAAGGACAAATATTAATCAATTATAAGTAAGAGAATGGAATGCTAAATGGTATTTCATTTGTGAGATACATAACTGACTGCATTTAATCAATAAATTTTGCGAATCGAGCTGACACCAAACTTGAATCTCTGCAAATAAAATCGGGACTTAACATAACCATTTTTTTTTAAATAATATCTTATAGATATGTAAGATTAACCTCGCAACCAAGTAACTTGCCAAAATACTAACATAACTTACTGCTTTTTGATGCTATTATCATTAAGTTAGCAAAAAAATTAATTGTTCTACTTTCTTCTTCCGTAGAAGGTATATTGTGGTTGGAAATAAATTTTCAAGAGAAATATTTTAGGGAAGAAAATTTTTACACGATAAAAATGTATGCTTAATTATTGTTTAAGTTTTAATTTCCTGAATTTGCCACCAAGATAAATAAACGTATTTCCAGCACATTGCATTTTATTTCAAAGTGCGTATTCGTGTCTACAGAATCTCGTCAGAAGGTGATGGCCCATCCGTCGGTCCGCCGAAAGTTAAAGTTTGAGATATATTTGACGGATAGAAAAATGTTGCCCTGCGATTGGTCGAAGATCATGTGACAGCGATACAGGCGCGACAGATGGTTGCGAGTCCACCTGTACACGTATAAATCAGTTTTGTCGTGCAGTTATGCCACAACTACACTGTCTCAAGTAAAACAGAGGCAACAATGGTTAACCCACTGGCAGCGATGCTTCAACCATAAGTAACAATCAGTTGAAACCTCAGTCACTGCTTCATAACGTGAGTAGACCAGTTATGAATTTTTGGGGGCTGTAACCAAAAATTGTACACAAAGAACTATTCTGTGGTTTGGCAATATCTAGTGCCTGTTCATCAACAAAACGTAAAGTATCTTTGTAGTACAGAGCAACTCTGGATTGGTGGAAATTTTAATTGAATTGAACATACTGTCAAGAGAATCTCCTCCTCCTCCTCCTCCTCCTCCTCCTCCTCCTCCTCCTCCTCCTCCTCTTCCCCCCCCCCTTCATCCCTTACCAAATGCTGGTTCCATAGGCACTAATTGATCACTTCATCATTCAGCAAGTTTTTGTAAATTATGGATTACTCACCTCAGTCCTTTTAAAATGTTTGATTTGTACGTGTTTATGTGAAACGGAACAGTAACACCCAAAGATACCACACATAGTGAGACTGTGTTCGAAGTTACCATTTAGTACAATAGAATTTTCATGTATAGTAGCGTTCAGTTGAGATGCTATTAAGTCACTTGTTCAGAAGTGGTTGCGATTTGGTAGTTTAGTATTTTAATGATAAGTTTCGTTCAATAGTAAAATATTAAATATGTCATTATTTTTCTCTACTAATTAAGGTCAGGTTACCTCTATTACAAAACTATTTCAGTGCCTACGGAGAGTACCCCAATTAAATTTCGTAGAACTATTATGATCATTACTTCGAACACCACACATGGTGTGTTCATATAGTACATACACGCATTGAAACACAACTTCCTAATTAATACATCCACTTTCTTGGCTAGTGTAGATACCCCATGGAGGAAGCAGCAACATTGACTGCAAAATGTTTACAGCTTTCAACAACACAATGGTACTCCTATACCAAATATAAAAATGAACCATCGCTTCTGATATCATGCCACTTAAGTGACATTTGAGAGATTATAGATGAGATAAATAATTTAAATACTACACAAATTACAAATAACGGCTACTGTATTAAGGAGAGTATTTCAGAACATAACTAGATTGCAATCTTAATTTTATCAACCACTAATGCAAGTTATGCAGTACAGCTGGCGCATGCAATTGGTCAAAATATGTAGTCAAGCCATTCAGTTAATTTACTTCATCTCTCAAGTTTTGCATGCATTAGGCACATTTAATTTTGTAATTCACGTTCAATAACAAAGCTTATTTCCAAATTAACAGGAATCCAAATAATTTTTATAACATTAGATCATCATGAATAAGCCACTTCTAGTAACCAACCCGAATACATGCTTTTTGCACTAAATTTTACCACAGATTTTCATATGCTTCATGGCGAGAAGACTGGAAAATATGTGGCAGAATTCAAAAGCAACTGAACTGACAATACCTTACATTGGTCGTGATTTTAACGTACTTTCTGTTCAAATGCATGGTACTTATTATTGTAATGCAATTTGCAAGTACTTTCTCCAATACTGTGATCACAAACAAAACTGTGTAAATAGGCTAACAGGTCAAAAGAAATGTGTTCATATCACTATCAGTGACTTACCTGCATTGCAAAATGTGGCAAAATAATTCATTAAAAAACACCTCATTTAAGTTAATACTATAGGTGTATGCACAAAGTTAAAATACTGAGTACTTCAGGGAGTAAATAAGAGGAAGTGAAATAAAAAAAATATGTTTATTTATTTGTAAAAAATTTGTAATAAATTACATTGAAATGTAACGATGACTCTCAGGAGTGAAATATTGTTTGAAAGTTTTGTACACAGTTGTGTAAACAAATGTATGGTAAGGATGGGGGAATGTTGCTACTGCTTTTGATTGGTTTGACGGTAACCTTCACTTGACAACTGATTCACACACTGCAATATATACACTGTCTTGCCAACTGTAGACAACCTGATGACATCTCCACTACTGCAATTAAAGTGTCTGGTGTGTGGTGTCAGTACGTGGTGTTTAGCACACAGAATGAACTTTGATACACTGGCCGGAGAAGAATTATTCTCACCTCTTCACTCATTTAAATGAAAATTACTTGCAAACTCAGTATGTAGAGAAATTAAAATTTTGCACAGTAAAACAGTACTAATATGTAGACCTTTGGATGTATAAAGGGTAAGCGACTACCTAGAAAGGAAATTATTACAGTTTTAATTCTGTTGTTTCTATAATAAATCATTGAAAATATTTGGTAGGTGGTGCAAACATAACCCAAATGCACTGAAGAGTACATAATCAATACGGATATGTACACAAACAAAATTAATATGCTGAAAACTGGGTTATTCTTAAGAATAGGAGCTTTTCTAAGAAAAAAAAATATGAAAGTGGTATGATTCCACTCTACTAATCACACAGAACACGAATTTACTAGGAGCATCAACATTTAGGCAATAGAAACCCCAAAAACGATAGTGGGGACGGCTATGAAGATCGGGGAAATTATGGGTAAAATGGGTGGAAAATAAGTAAATAATATAATATTTATTTATGAAAATACGTTAAATTGCAAAAAAAAAAAAAAAACTGAACTAAATAGACAATATTACCAATACAAGCTACAAATTCGATCGATCAGACAAATTGTGGGGTAAAAAATATATAAATTATGTACATTTTCATTATAAACTTTTACCCCTCAATTTCCCTCGATTTCATAGCCCTCCTTCCATACCATCGTATTTCTAAATTGTATTGGTAACATTGTCAATTTAGGTTATGTTCAGTTTAATCTTTTTGCAATTAAATATGTTTTCATGAGACAATATTACAAATAGTACATAAATATGTTATAGTCCATTCAGGGTTTCTTCGGCCTTTTTTAATCAAACCAGTGAGAAATAGTCTTTATACAAAATACTGTTAGACTGAGTGCGCACGAATATGGTGCGTTGTCCCCCTGGTATAATACTCCAGTATTTGTTAAGCTTAGTTTGCACGAGGCGGAGGAATATCCTGGAAGTAGAACTTTAGCAGGGCTTCTGAAAAGGCTGAAATAACCGTGAATGGACTATAAATTGCAAAAAACACACACATTATCTCCCAGTACAAATAGGCTATACATGACAACCATTTATGGGGAAACTCCCAGCTTCGCTGACGCTTGACACTTTGCGTCACCACCTAAAAAAATTGCCGGCGCCTTGAATCATCATTTTCGGTATTTATTCCCCTGCTGAAGTTGGGACTCTGGCTCGGTGCATAATGTTTGGCTAATATATAAATATTGTAGGAGCAGTCACTGACTCAAATATGAAAAAACTTTTTTTGACGCAACTAATCAATTATATCCCTAGCTCAACTTGCTAAACCAAACACACACTTTAACAAGAAACTTCAGCCAGTTTAATAGACGAATATTGAACTTGAAAACATTGTTTACTTTTATATTTCGAAGGTGTCGCTCCAATAAAAACAAACCTGCACCTTCAGGTTAAGGGCTATCAAACTTCGCAAGGTCCTTCAGTGTACAAGATTAGTAATAGCAGCTAAGACACTCAAGTGACTTCGTTCTTGGTCTTGTGGAAGCAAATTTGTGTTGCAAAAATCCTCTTTTCTGAAAAGATTGGAACACACTATTCTCGTGTAGGTATAAACATCCAGACCCTTTCTTCTTTATTACATCCAGGTCTCCTCTAACATTTCTGCACCCATTGCTTGCGCCTAGGAAACGACAAAACAGTAGGCTATTTAAGGACATTAATGTATTGTGTGAATGGAATTTTCAATAAAAACACACTGACAATAATAACACCAATGAAAAATGTTATCCTACAGCTCGTGTACTTACCAACTTGCATCCTTTAGATATCCTGAAAAGGACTTGCCGTAGTTCGCAACGTTGTAATTATTGCAGCCAAAAACTACACAAATCTTTCCTGTCATTATAACTAATCACGCAAGCGAGAAAATCTTAATTAAAACGCATCCAAAATACTCAAAATTACGTATTCAATACACAGTTTATCTTCGTACGAACAGTACAAACTGCTAGGAGCGCTGGCATCGGTGTCTCGCGTTTTTTCCCGCTACTTTCCCATATTGTCCTTCTACCATATTTGCTATAGATATACTGTACCCACGAGCTTGGATGACGGTTACAAACAGTCCTGCTATTTGATAGTATCTTTGGAAGTTGGTGGTGGGTACGGCGGAAGAGGAGCAGGTATCCGAGCGGAAAATATTAACTTCTTCAATAAGTTCAGCATTGCGAAGGTAAATTAGATTTCAAAGTTCAAAATATCTATGATTTAAGAGAAAATATCTGTATTGTCAATAGTGGAAAAAAGAGACGATATTGCTGCACTCTCCTAGACAGTACTAGATGGCTGTTTTCTGTACATATCGTGGCAGACTCTAATATGCTCGTTTACACCCCCAGTCATCGCGCTCTGTCTAATATATTCTTGATGGAGTCGCCAGTAACGTCCCTCCCCCCCTTTTTTTTTGCTTGTGCCGTTGCTCAAGTTCGCACATATCTGGCGCGCAGTACCCGGCAGACTTAGGGCTCGCGAGTTTCGCCAGACTGTAGCCCGTCACGGATCGGTCTCCTACTGATCGTCAACAGAACGGCCCGCCAGCATATGCGCCGTTCCACAAACATCGGGCTATAGCGTGACCACCGCTGCGCGCGCATCTCTTCCCAACCAGCTTCTCTACTGTGAGTGAGACGTTCTCAACGTCTGCCACGCACTATACCCACAATCGCTGAAACCCGTTCTAACCACAGACTAAAATTTATGAGATACATTGATTTTCGTCTTGTGCGCATTATCAACGCTGGCTAACGATATGCCAGTAGTAGTACTGCCTAAATTACGTCATACGAAATCTACACAAATATTATACGCACTAAAGCGTTTGTTGTTTCAAGTCGCTTTGAATACCGTACTATGAGGTTTTCAATCACCTGTACTCGCCTTCAAAAAATTACTTTTATTTTGTATACGCAACACGTATACGAAGGTGCTCTTATAAAAGGTAACCATTCAGGATTCAAGTGTGAAAATATGTTGCCAATATTACAGTAATATTACAAATAGTACAAAAATATGTTAAATTTTCAAAACACACACACGCATTACTTCTCAGTGCAAATAGGCTACAAACGACAATCATTTATGGGGAAACTCCAAGCTTCGCTGATGCGTGACGCTTCGCGTCACCACCCAAAAAAAATTCCGGCGCGCCTTAAATCAATGATTTGGGGATTGAGTTCCCTGCTGGCGCTGGGACTCTTGCTCAGTGCATAATGTTTGGCTACGCTTGTACAGTATTTTTAAGTGCGAGGGAGCTACGCTTGAAAATAATTTGTGGGGAAACTCCAAGCTTCGCTGACACGAAAAAGACAGATTGGTTACAATTCAGGCAGTGGACAGTTTTTTGGCTTTTGTGGATGACACCTAAAAACACACATACCGGAATTGTAAACATTCCGACTGTGGGCACTTTTCAGGATATTTGGGATGTGAATGTAGGTACAAAAATCCGGAATGGTAACCATTCCTACAATGGATACTTTTCAGGATTCAGTAACGCAATGCTTTGCTAATAAAATCGGAACGGTTACCATTCCGGATTTTTCTGCGCAAGTATGGATGCAAAATTTCCGGACTGGTAACCATTCCGAATGAATAATTTTGAGCCCCCCCCCCCCCCTCCGGAGCATTCCTAGCAGAAATAAATTAAGTATGCTTTAGTTTGTCGCAAAATGAAAGTATTTTATACGCAAAAAATTTGTCGGTGTGGTAGGGATCGAACCTCCGCCCAAAGAGTAAATATTTCCAGCCGTTGGGTTCAGTCATATTACCCACTACCCTTCTTTACTACTGTATAACAATAGTTCGTATTATGGGTACTCTAGAAATATATGGCAAAATATAATATATAATATAATATATGTCGATATATATATACACACACACTTTGCACGTATATGTCTTTACACAATCAGAAAGTCAATATAAGTTAAATTTAGTTCATATTCTGTTCTTAAAAAGATTAATATCGTGGTTTCAAAACCCTAAAAAAATCCTTACAAAATTTTCTGTACGGCAACGGAAATAATTTCTTTGAGTATGTTTTGTTTACAGTAGCACAATCACAATATTGCTTTAATTCAAAGAGAATGTTAGAGAAACATAGATTATCTGTTAGTAAATATTTTCTTCGTGCGTTTTTTTGTTTTATGGCAACATTGCCTTCCTTTGCAGCAAAGAAGAAAATTTTCATTGAACTCGTTTTGTTCGCAGTAAATAAATATTACTTCGTACCACGGCTAAAGTTTTAGCAATGTTAAATTTTTACTGTCGTTCATTGAAGTTTTCGTTCGTAGCTACTGTCTGGACGCAAACTTTAGTATGCCATTATAGAGATTGTGAGGTAATTCCCGGATACGCACTGCACCACCCTAATCTGTGACCAAAACTAAGTAGAAAATATTCTTTAGTAAAAAAAAAGAAGCGCAAGGCCCTTGGTTCGCGAGAAGGGCGACATTAAAGTAGATAAAATGACTTCATTCCACGTGGAAACACAGCATACAGTATCAGCATACAAAACTTCATTCCACGTGGAAACACAGCATACAGTATCAGCATACAAAACGTCGAAACGTCGTAATAGGTGTTAGAAGTGTGTTACGCCCATTGCAATACATTTTTCCGCACGCCGGAAGCATGTAGCGTGCATGGAGTTTATCCGCCGGATGCACCCATGGCCATTGTAATAAGTGGCATGTAGTGAGTTTTTTTTTTTTTACAGGATAAGCAATTTCTACTAACAAACGCAACTTCCAACTGTGCTCACTTTCCGTATGTATTTACTGTTTTATAATAGCTATCGTTAGTTATAGAAACGGAAACGAAATTAATGTCATAATAATTCAACTGAATATTATATAAAGAGTATATTAGAAATTATAAGAAAACTCCCATTTTCCCGAACACTTTCGTCCACTTTCTAAGGAAAATGTAGGACTGGAGCACGCAAACAGAACGATGCTTACCCTGCCGATGGAACGCGGTCGAGCGTGTGGCGTATTGTTGTTTGCGAGTTCGATTCATCGCTAGTCGCTCCTGTTTGTGGAAATAAATAGTAGACCGCAGTACTATGCGTGTACAGTACGGGAGTTACGAAAACTCTGTTTTCAAACATTTCCAAAATGTATGGGGTTAGCATTGCTTACCTTGCGTCTATCGAATAAACACGCTACTGATTGCAATATCCCAGTACTTAGTACATGTGAACTCGATGGTCCCTTTTGTACTACTGAGCTAGGCTCGTTCCCTAGCCGTATGCCTCACGACCGACACATTAGTATTGCCACATCACATCACCTTTATCTAATTGGAATACCACATGTTTGCTACAGTGAGTTTTTGGACTTTTGATGTCGTTTTTCTTGTAAACGAGGGGTCTTATGCATTTTTACCACATAGTATTTTTTACTTAGTTTTGATCAGAGATTCGTGTGGTGCAGTCCGTATACGTGAATTACCTAACATTCTGTATTCTGCAGTAACGAAACTGGAACTGAGCAAATGTGCAGCTTCCTGCAGACGTTTAATGTCTTTCTGAAATGCTGCGATTCTCCAAATTCACTAGCATCAATTCCTCCCAAGTGGTGACATTCAGGACTATGTTACTTCCGTATAACCTACCTTTCAAAAGTAGACAGAACATAATAAGACAAAGTGGTCATTTGATGATGAGCGTTTAGACTATTAAGGGGGTGGGGGAGGGGTGTTGCGAGTTCGAGTTTCAGGGCCGTAGTAATTTTTTTTAGTGAATATAATTTTGAAAGATTCGTTATGAAACAAACGGTAATACACTAACACTGTGTATAACATATGGTGGCACCTCCGATGTGTGTAATGCTGTATTTCATATATATATATATATATAGTTAATTTACCCTCGACATCAGTATTCATAAATTCAGCCACTTTCATTACACAAAATTATATATGTGTATATATATATATATATATATATATATATATATATATATATATATATATATATATATATATACACACATATATAATTTTGTGTAATGAAAGTGGCTGAATTTATGAATACTGATGTCGAGGGTAAATTAACTATATATATATATATATAGTTAATTTACCCTCGACATCAGTATTCATAAATTCAGCCACTTTCATTACACAAAATTATATATGTGTATATATATATATATATATATATATATATATATATATATATATATATATATATACACACATATATAATTTTGTGTAATGAAAGTGGCTGAATTTATGAATACTGATGTCGAGGGTAAATTAACTGGGGTACTGCCACGTTATGTTTCTCGGTAAAGGGCGCCAGCTTAAATTAAGCAATATATGATAACTGAAATTATTTTAATATTGTAGCTCATTGTGGCGTGACGTATGTGATCGACTACCTGCGTACGTATGTGGTTAATTACATAGCTCATGCACCTCCCTCTTGTATCGTATTCGTTTATCAGTTTATTGGCGATATTTATATTAATTATTTAGCGTGTGATATTGGTAGTCTATTCCTGCAGCTCAGGAACACGTCCGCTCGAAGCGAGGCGGACTCCGACTCCAGACGTTCTCTGCGTACCCAACTCACCTTCTTACTCACCACTACAAACCACGGTGTACCAATCAGCTGAAAAACTATTCTGACATGCGAATATTCTTAAAACTGCTTCGCGTTCGTTCAGATTTCGTTGATATAGATTAGGAGAGGATCCAAACCAAGAAATCGTGTAGAAATGAGAGTATATGAAAACACGCCAGACACAATATATTTTCCAGCTGTTATCCTTTTATTCAATGGAATATTCAGATAGGTGTAAACGTAATCATCAATGCTGGAAAATCAAACAACCCTGAATGACAATAGCAATATTAAAACAAGAATATTTAGAACCTATACTGCCGTTAGGGAGTGGCCGGGCGTAACGGTCGTTAGTATGCATGCAAGTCTGACATAACACTTTTACACTGTAAAAATCCTCTCACTCGAGTAAAAATGTCTCAGTTCAAAAACTAATAAAATGATGCCTCTGACTTAGCTGCTGCCGTTAATACAGTAAAGCTCTTACTAGGGTTTCTTGTGGTTAAAAAAAATTGTGCTGCATTAAGGTACTGACACCTGGCTAACATGGCTTCGGATTTAAACGTCTAGAACAAGCGCCATCTTGTCTGTAATAGATACGTAGCAAAATTTAATACTGTACTTCGTATACTCCTGTGGGAAAATACCATTTAATTTTGAGGAACAGGGCAGGACCGATTCTAGTAGGCTCAGGTTCCAACATTATATAGTTTAGGGGTTCTTTTTTATGTGGCTCACGGCTCACGTATGTTGCGACGTCTATCTAACTGACTATCTCGTAACAGCTGCTGAAAACCTAAACGGAGGAGCTGCTACACACACTACTCGACGTTAGCACACAAACAATTCTTAAAGCAAGCTGTGTAAAACTGAACACCCTGAAACTAACTTAAAAATCCTAAGCCTCGTCCAACTTCTGGATGGGCGTCCTGTTCTACGCCTTGGTGTGTCGGAATATGGTGGCAGAGAGAGCGAGATTCCAACCGAAATGGACCTGCCTACCCTTTGTTAGACTCTCCCGTCAATAGGGGTGCAAGGTTTAAACCTGCTAGCCAATCGGATGGCTCACTACGTAAAACTAAACCGACTCGCTCCAAAACTGCCTAAATCTCTAATCCATATCATTTTAGGTATCTTTGAAATGTAATAAAAATACAAAAATATCCCTGAAACATTAACAATCAGTTGAGACCAAGGAAAAAATAATTAATATAAAATATTAATTTAAAAATACAAATAATAAATAAAACTAGCTTACTAAATGCATTTACACATGAATATTGCCATTCGTACATATAATTATTCAAATTCCTAACCATATGAAAATAAACAAAAAGGTAAATAAATAATATATGTGACAACATACAGAAAATTACAAGTTTTGAATATAAGCAAAGTTAAACGTGTGCAAAGTACATAAATTATGTTAAGATGCAGAAATAGTGAAAAATGTGGACGTTATTTACTAATCTCTCTTATTTGCTAATCACGCTTGTTTTTCATAACACCTATTTTCTATATAGTGTAACTGATATTACTACAAAGACGTCCGATGAACTATTGTAATGACAATACAGTATTGTCTATGTAATTAGTATTTAGATCAAACAAATATTATGAGCGTGGCAAGCCTACTTTGCAGTCGTTCATATTTAAACAAAATTTTCTTTGCGGCAACAAATTATGTGTTGAAGCAAAGAGAACGTTTTTACAGTGAATTTACGAGGTTATCGATGTTCACTAGCCTCGGCAATTTTACAACGCAACGAGACACCACAGAACTAAACAGTTATTTTCGGTGACAGATTCATCAATGATTTTACTAATTCTACAGTAAGATGATTCAATAAGATACGTAGATTTTCACCGACAAGAGTTATTTTTCTGCAAGTTGACTGATGAAACAATACAACAATAAGTTACTTTTAACTAATGAGCCTACTTTCCTCTACGTGAGTACAAATAAATGTTAGTGAAGTTCTTGAAAGCTTAGATAGTAGATAGGTGATGACGTATAATTGACAGAAATATCATTAGAGATGAAACCAGAAACATGTGAAACAGTACAAAGACAATAAAAGAATACACCAGTGACTTACGCAGGATTAGAATTCAGAAAAACTCATAAAATTAAGGTAGCTTCCAATCAACTGTATCATGTAGGTAGGATTTGGAGCATCAACTTCAGATGTAATCACTAAAATGTTTTAAATTATAGGGTCCACTAACCTGAAATATTTACTTGGTGAGAAACTAAAAATCATAACTTAAATGGCCTACCATAGCGCTACTTGTGTGAAAAATTTGATGGAAATCGGTTGATTGGTCTCCGAGATATGGCATTAAAACCTTATCTGCTTAAATGGGGCTGTCTTACTAAATTGCTTAAAAAGAGGCTCTGTACACGATGTTTGTAATAGATAATGTCAACATAAATAAAATGTTTGATTGAAATTGTTACATATTGTTACATATGGTCGCCATTTTTTAAATAATTGCTTGACCTCATTTAAATCATGTAACTATACTTGGCCTTCTGTATGTGTGCAAAATGTTGTGGAAGATAGTCGAATTATTCCGCAAATATGACAAAATGTTCAGTTTACTCACCTGATACTACTTTGCAGAAAAATCCGCAAAGGAGGATCTCTTATGCATATTGGTTATTTTGTTCTCGAGATATGGCATAAAACCTCCATTGAACATGTGACGAGCTTCATAAATGGAGGGCAAAATGTTTATATATTAGCAAATTCGGTTATCGTCATAGATACAGTATACAAAGTTAAATTCAAATATGTTACATAGTTTTGTAGATGTAGCACACTAAGCTAAAATATTCGTACATGCGCCATTCAGAAATAAAAGACTTACAAACTTAAAACATATAAATTTATATGGCCTACACCAGTACAACTTCCTCGTCAAATTTGAAAGAAATTGGGTGATTGTTTCTCGAGATACGGCATAAAAACTATATTATATTATGTGGGTCTATCTTAAAAAACCGCGTAGAAATGAAGCATTGCATATACAGTTTTGATGGATATAACTGATACTTTCAGCATACAAAGTTAAGTTGAAACTAGTTTTGCAGTTTCGTAGATAAAAAAATTCGGAGTTAAAATGTTTATGTGGCCGACATTTTGAAAATATGCGTCTGACCCTCTCATAATTTTTCAGTTTACATAGCCTTCCATAGTGAAAATTGTTTGCCAACTTTGGTATAAATAGTTTTTTTTTTTCAGGGACCACATCATTTTAATTTAAGTGATACTATTTTACAAAATGGCAGACAAACGAGATATTTTGTGTGGACACATTCGATTGTTGTAATATACACAGTCGTCCTACAAAATTTCATTGTTATTAATTACATCATTTTGACGATATAACATACACAATTAATATATATGGCCGCCACTTTGAAAATAAGTGACTGACATACCTAAAACATATCAGTTAACATTACCTACCGCAGTACTACTGGTTTACAATATTTGGTATAAATCGGCCAATTGTTTCCCGAGATATGACAAAAAGTATTTATTCGTGTGGCACTATCTTACAAAATATAGGACAAAATGATATATACCAAGTTAAGTTAGAATTTTTTTTAATGTTTTCGAAGATATAACAAAGTATGCTAAAATAGCTAGATTTCCTCCATTTTGAAAATATGTGTATGACATACTTGAAACATATTTGTACATATCGACTGGAGCAGTACTAGCCTACTTGATTGCCAACTTTGGTAGGAATCTGTCAATTGTTTCCTGAGAAATTACACAAAAACTTTATTTATTCATGTAGCACTACCTCTCAAAATGGCTGATAAAAGTAGTTTTTTGACTTATTTGATGCTTGTAATTGATACTGCCAGCGTACAGAATCTGGCTGAAATTGGTTTAAAAAAAATATTTATATCAAGTAAACCTAAAATATTTGTTTGGCAGCCAATTTAAATATGTGCCTAATAAAGTTTAATTACTTTTGTTTACCTGGCTTATCATAGTATTTCTTACAGGCCAAATTTGGTGAAAATTGGTTGTGTAGTTTTCGAGATATAATGTATAATACGTATTTATTTTTACATGTGGTGATAACACAAAAAATGGCGGATAAAAGTGGTTGCTGTTTAGCTTATATGATGATTGTAATACATGCCATCACCATACAACATTTGGTTGAACATGGCCAAGTGGTACGGTAGTTATACCATATAAACCTAAAATATTTGTATGAACGTCATTTTGAAAATATGTGCATAATAAAGTGTATTTGTATTTACTTGGTATATCATAGTATGTTTGCCAATTTTGAAGGAAATCGGTTGAGTAGTTATCAAGATATAATGTAAAGGCTTTATTGTTTCATGTGGGGCTATCTTGCAAAATAGCGTACCAACAACTATATACACCTCTGAATTTAACGCTTACAACTTGCGCTGTCAGGTTACAAAACGTGGTTGAAATAGGTTGAATGGTTTCGAGATATGACATATAGACCTAAATGTTTAATAAACCGCCATTTTGAAAGTAAATGCTCGGAGTGATAGAAAACTGTACAAGTCAGGCGTCCTTACTTAGTATTATATGTGTTGTGAGTATGGTGAAATTCGGTTCACGCTTTCAAAAATTGAAAGTTGACACATACAGACAACCTACATACACACGCACGCACGCACGCGCGCGCGCGCGCGCGCACACACACACACACACAGCCGGGAAAGTGATCTCGTAAGACTTTCTTTCCTTTGGAAAGAAGGCTAAAAACGACAAATTCTATAAAAGAGTAAATGGGTTCAAACATTTTACTGTCTAATCACCAGAGTTAATAATAATTAATCTGTCACTTGAACATAATGATTTCGTTCTGTAAAATCTCGCTGCGTTATAAAATTGCGGATACCAGAAAGCAACGACAACCTCGTTAATTGAATCCCCAATATATAACTTTTAAAACATTCATTATGAACTAAATTTAACTTAGCTTAACTTTTAAACTTTGCAAAGGCATCTACATACACAGAATAAACACATGTTTTAAGAACACGAAGTATTTTCATATCACAAAACTGATGTTTGCCATTGTACATTTCTGTACTGTACGAAATACGAGAGGTATTTGTACAGAGGCAGAGTAACGGAGTTGGTAAAACGACTGACTATAAAGGGCGTAGTATCCGTTACATTTTGGGCGGAGGTTCGACCCTAACGACATCCAAGAATTAGTTTGTACAGGTAATATTTCTGTTTTGTGACAAAATTATAATATGTGCATAATTTATTTCACATGGCAATACTACGATTTGTTATTCGTGTGATTAATTATTAATCAACTACAAACAACTAATTTTCTACTGTTTGAGTTGGTGGATTTCGTTTAACTGAAGAGCTTGACAGTTTTATTTTCTACTGATTACGGGTGGAGCAGTTTCAACTGGCAGTCAGTAGATATTTAGTGATTGCGTTTTATAGAGTGGGCAATGTAACATTTACAGGATGATCCATTGAAACATTGTAGCTTCGTGACTAATTACACAATTGAAATAAATGTGGCCTGGTTCCATAGGGTATTTGATTACCATGTCTGACGGAGGAAAAAAAATGGGGGGGGGGGGGGGAGGGACTTGTGTGGGTGTGGACGGCTCCGATGTGCTGGCGTGCTCAATTTTGCGTCAAAATATGTCGCCTAGATCAGTTGTAGATATAATCCATAAAAGTCAAGGGTTGTTTCTTTCATTTCATTCCCATATCCCAAAGAAAATATTGTCCTGTAACGCAGACGTCTTCACGCAAAACCCATTGCTGTGTCTCCGACACTGCCACGACCCGATTTTTGTAAGCGAGTTCAAGTACTCGGAAACGTAAAATGTTACTCACTATATGCTGTTCATGATAAAGTGAGCACTTTTGAAACTAACCTTAAACAAAAATCATGCTCCTACCTGCATATATTTTAACGGGCGCATTGAGTGGCATGAGCCCAGTTAAGTTGGTTACAATGGAGGGGAAGTAGTTACATATCTCAACGTCGAATAAAAAGTGTTAGGTAACCATTTGTGATAATTTAAGCTAGTTTTTTCGTTTTCTGTATATTTTAATACATCGAAATGTAAAAATAAGCAGATTTGTAAAATATTTACTTTTCTAATAATTTCACATTTTCACCTCACCGACGCATTAATAAAGTGATCGAGACCATGGCAATGTTAATTTTACACATGGTGTAATAACATACAATGTGCATACAAGTAGGTCTTCAGCAGGGCTTTCAAAAGTGCTCAGTTTACCGTGAACAACCTGCACTTAAAAGTTCTTTAGTTGGCGAATTTGCGGTTGGTCATTCGAACACTAAAAATTCAGACCGGTCGGAATAGTATGATACAGCAATCAAGCGGAGTGTTCAGTTCCACTGCAGCTCATTCACTGTTCTGTTTCCTGTCGCCTTTTTAGGTAACATGAAAGTATGGACTGATGTTTTCTCTATGCATTGTGTAAAGCGTCTAGCACTCTGCTGTCGGCGGGACGCTCAGCTGTGCGTTACTCAAGTTTTCCTTTCAGTAGTTACATGAACGCTAGGTGGGTCGATGGTCAAGCCGTGCGGAGATTCTACTATAATCAGGGCCGACCCCCCCTCACCAGAATTATTACAAATTCTCGAACCAAATAGCATCATGCATCGCGAACTCCAGCCACACTTGCCACAGCAACACGACGGAACGCCGTCGACCATGTAGCACCTGATAACTTACTTGCCAGTCCCCAGCCCAGCCAATAGGGAGCGTTTCGCAACACGCAGGAGCCGATTGTACAAAAAAAATTGGGTTTGGCATGTGTTGGGGACACGGACGGTTGTTTTGCGGGAATACGTCTACGTTGACGCGCTCGGACGGCTTGATGCTTATTTTACCTTCCCGGCACCGCTTCACTCGATCATATGGTGTTTTATGGGTATCACTGGATTGATTTTGAGGTGCTCTTTCCAATCGTATACGATTTCTGTATTTCGATTTGGCTTTTTGACGAGTATAGTTCGACATTGTGTTAAGTTTTCTTAATTTTTTACATTAAACTCATACAATTCCACCATAGCCACGCCACACAAATATATTTATGTACGCGATCGATTGATCTTGACGAGAGCTGTCAATCGAAACATAAACGAGCGTCGTAGCTTCTCCTATTCAAAAGTTATACTACGCGGAAGTTATGAGACGCGGCGAAACGAACTCAAAATAGCGGCGCCCCCCTTCCCCGCAATTTCTCTCCACCACGCGCGATGGTTCGCAGTCCTCACTCAACGTAACATATTCCGTGATCATTTGGCAATCGAGTGGTGTAATTGAATTTTGAATGTAGACGATATATTCGGAGCTGCAATGTCAAACTCTATTCCCCCGATTTTTTTATCATCGGATATTCTGGTTTGCGTCTCACTATGGTTGCAAATTTAAAGATGTATCCACGTCAAAAGCTCGTCCAGACCCGCGCAACCATTCATGTGTATAGTCTATTCGCCCTTTCTTCACACTCTTTGACTCAAACTTTTGAAAAATCACCTTATGTTTAACGTGTTAAGTTACTTCCTATATATGACATATAGTTATAACAAACGTTTTATACCCCTGTTAACATAAAAGTATTTTATATTTTGTTAAATTGAAGTTTTACCAATATTACAATTCTAATAATGATATTTCATTTATAATAAATATGAATAAAATCAACGAGAAAACATACGTGTTGGAAGCGCCTAGTAATACATAGTTCTCATGCAAAATATATCATTACAACAGAGTGCGTACGAATTCGGTGCGTTGTATTTTGGTGTAATTTTCTAGACTTGGTTAAGCTTATTTTGTACAAGACGTAGACATATACTGGAAGTATAACTTTAGCAAGGCTTCAGCAAAGCGTGAAGTAACCGTGAACAGATTATACTCATACATTTAAGAGAATTGTGTAAATGCTGTTTGGCAAACTCGGCAAATTGTAAACCAGTCTGAATACAGTTTCGAGCAGGACTTTTCATGGATCGATTTAAAAAAAGATCTCAATCAACACATCGGGGAAAACGTAGCTAAACGTTGCTTTTGTGCTTTGAAAATTGCGAAACGGGGGTAGGTAACAGAGCGCCGAAACACTTTGCACCCCGACTTCGTGCACAGTTCCCTTGAGGGGTAAAAAAGGTGAATCGCTGAAGGGGAAGGTGGGGTCGGGGGTTTTGGTCCGGGAAGGGAAGGAGTTGTTTTGCCGAGGGCAAGGACTCGGCGAAGAGCAAGGAGGTCGGGAGAAAATTGGACGCCTCATTCCAGACCACCGACCTAGAAAATGCCCGCCCGGGAAGGCGACGAGGGAGGAGATGTGGCTGCGCCCGCCCAACCGAAAAAGAAAAAGAAAATTCGCTTCCTGAAAGAACATCGACGCGGGTCGTTGGTCCCGCGAGGCAGGGTCGTCGTCGAAGAGGCGGCGAGGGTCACTCAGATTCCGCGCGCTGACCTTGAAGGGATCGCGCCCGGATCTGAACCTGCCGTGACGATTGCCACTCAGCCCGATGCCCTGTTTGTCTAGCAACTGCTAGTATTGTTCGCCGTCACACGAACATCTCGTTTGGGAAGGACACTACAGTGTCAAACCTCCTCGACGGTAGAGAGCAATGCTCTGAGAACTAGAGGGGCCGCGGTGATGTAGTGGTTAGCCTACTCGTATCCCACCTAGGCGAACCGGGTTCGATTCCCGACGGGTTGCTCCCGGATTTTCGCATGTGGGAATCGTGCCGGACGCTGCCAATGTTCTGCGGGTTTTCTCGGGGATATCCCGTTTCCCCGCCCTTTCATTCCGGCGTTGCTCCTTATTCACCTCGCCTCACCCGCATTGGCTCTCAAGACCTCGATGTTAATAGCCGTCCAAATATTTTCACTCGCTCACTGAGAAGTAGACATCTGCGTCTTGTTTCCGCCTCTGAGACAGGTACGAGACGAGAGGATGTTGCAGCTTAATGGAGCCGGCCGCCCTACACCCGACACGATCGTCGGCCAGCTAGAAATGTCGCTGAGGAGAGAGATGAAGTGGGAATGGAATAGCGGCGGAATGGAGAACGAGGAGGAAACTGGAGCACCCCAGAAAGCCTCGGCACCAAGACAATGTTCGCAACACTCCCCACAAGAGATCCCCGAACTGACGACCCCCTCCGGTGTTGAGAGACCAGGCAGAGTCTAAACGACCGAAGAAGTCACAGGTTCACTAGTGCAGAGGTTTGGGCGGCTCTTAACAACAAGGTCGTGAGAATCGATAAGGTTGAAGTGAGGTAGATATGGAACAGAGAGGCCCGAGAAAATCCGCCTGTCAGTGCCATTGTCTGGCACAATTACAACTTGCGAACATCCGGGAGTGTCCCGATCTTCGTGAGAGACGAGAGCTCTATCTGCTACGCCCCCTTTAAATAGTAATGAAGCGGTTTCAAGACGTGCTAGTTATTTTAAGTGGATTATTGGCTACAACATCTATATCCTTCTATTCACGGTAATTTCGCACTTTCTAAATAAAACCTTTGGCAAACCACCCCATGCATGAAATGTGTGGTTATTTCCTAGTCAAAAGCGTTTTATAATTCGTTTACATTAACGTACCTTCTTTTTCGGTTAAATGATGCTTTTACGTATATTTTTACTGGGTGCAAATTGTAATATATATTTCATAGTCAGCATGACTAAAGACAGACCGAGAAAGGTTATTTGGTTATGACTACTAAGGAAGAATTCGTAGCCTATATAAAATATAACAAGGCTTTAGATAAGTTTGAAGTAACCACGAATATACTATACGAGTGGAGTCCTTCTTCTCGACAAACGAAGTGTTTATCAATGTACCCACGGAAAGTATTTCCTGCTAGTGCGGCAGTTGTTTTGTAACCGTAATCTTCCATACCGGTTCCCTTAGAGGTTAGTTTACCAATAGCGAACAAGGCTTTATAAAACTTGTTTCCAGAGCAAGCACGGCAGCGGGTATCTTGTAATACCAGCTTGAAACATTTCTCTTGTAACCATTAGACTTCCACTCCCGACAACGGGTGTGTGTGAGCCGTTGTCAGAGTGCCGTTTAGGGTTATTATTTTATGATACGTCCTCTTAATCGACTTCCTAGCGGAATTGTTAGTAAGTCCAGACTATCAGATTCAAATAAAACAAAGGTGCTAATGCGATCATTCACTTGACGACTGCGAAAAATAAAAAAATTTGTGATGGCTACAAAATGTTTTGTTGGTATTTACCCAGCCAAATTATTTTATTGGTGAACACAAAATTTTTTAGTTGTCGCTAATAAATTTTGTGGCCACTAAAAACTTATTTTTAGGTGGCTACAAAGTACTTTTTCAGTGCATCGTTCGAACAAAATTTAACTATATTATTAATAGTACAATGATTCAGCGTGCATCCAACTACGCCGCGGGGACTGGCTCCTCTAACAAACCTTAGACTTCATAAGAACGTATGATACACATTTATTGGATTTCTGAGAATATTGGTATATGACTGCTGTTAGGGCCATCAAAACCATACTTAATTTATCCCCGTTGGATTCGAAATGGATGAAATAGCTGTGATAGAGCGGGGTGGCGCAGTGGTAGCACGACGGACTCGCATTTGGGGGCACCTGGTTGAACTCCGAGTCCAGTCTTCTTGATTCCGGTTTTAATATGAAAAGAGGACATGGGTGGAATTTAGATCCTTGCGTTGTACCTAGAAAATTTAATCCCTGTATACTGACGACGAGGCGAGGTAGCCGAGCCAGTGAAAACCTGGCAATCTGCGTTAGAATGCAGCTTGCGCACTTTCAATGGTTGCTTGATACACACGTGGGCGTACACTTTGAGAATAGTCTTTAACACTACATATCTCTTAAAAATGGCTGAACCACATCATTATGTTCATTTTCTCTGTAGTTTTCTCCTTACAAACAGCGAAAAGTGCGTTGGACTGTAGTAACGTTCTTCGATTCAGCGTACCAGATGGCACGTTAAGATTTTTCCTAGAGGGTTGCCGTTTTTATTCGTAGCTCCGCAACATAACACAAACTTTTTGAATTGCAGAACATTTTAAAACGAACCGCAGGGCTTTATTTTTAATAGTTTTCAAGTTACGGCCATCGTATATTCATTGTACTCTTGTCCACTGACACACCGCTTAACTACATTGCCATCACAATCATTATATTTCGTTGTTATAGTAGTGCAACTTTAAACCATACTTGTATCAGTATGATTACTAGTAGTATATTTCTTCCACCATTTTCCTGTTGCGTGTAATCGTAAAACGGGGACAAAAAATAAACTTAAGATTTTTTTTCAAAACTAGTGGGCGCAAGATGGCGTTGGCTGCCAATGAAAAAATAACCGTAATCGTAACGATGTTTTGTGTCATTTGGTCACAGCTTCGATACAACTTTGGTAATGTAAATATACACTTGCAGCTATTAAAGCACCCTCTGCATAGACGGGACGCTACCAAACAAGGTTTTTCACAAGTTCGCACTGTACTGCGAGCCAGCGATGTAGGTCGCGAGTCTCACTGACTCAAGGCAAAGCAGTCGGGTCACATGTGGAGTTTCGCCGCCGACAGCGGGGAAGGTAGTGATGTGGCAAGTAACGGCACGGCGGTTGCCGCATGGGAACACGGAGCACCGTAGTAAACATGTTGGAGACAAAGGCCCGCTCACAGAAGAACTATGACGGTTTGGGCCAACACACACACACGGAACAAGGTCTTGTGCCTCGATGTCTCGTCAATGTAGTTGGTCAAATTGAAAAGACCCGAGACCCTCCCCAATATGTCCGAAAGACGTAGGGTTTACTTCAGTGAAAAAGATTCTCACACAGTAAGATTATTTTTTATTTAATACTTCAAACATTATTACAACTTTTCCCCAGAATACAAAATACTATCAAAATAGGTATAATTTAGTTAAACTATTTTTCTTTTCTCCACTATAGATATAAAAGCTACATTAAATGAAAAATAGTAAAAACGACATTTCTTTGATCTGACAACAACGTAACTTAAAACGCTGGCTGCAAGACTGTGTCAAAACGTGTGATCACGTCCTGTTACAGCGCGCCTGGTTGACGATAAACTGCGAGTTTGAGGACGGGGTAGCGCTAAGGGTGACGCTAGCACGTCCGTGCGGTGTCTCATCGCCTCTACCGGCTAGGCGCTTGAATAAACGTACAGTCTTCCCTCCTTCAAGCCACAATGACGCATATGTTTGACCCTCTGAAGCCCCTGTCACACTGTCAAATATTCTCTTCCAAATACACCCGAAAATAAAGTTTCAAGACGAAATACGGTTGTCACAATTTTCCATCAAAGTTGGTGAAATGATTTTGAATATGTTTGAATATCTGTGAAATTGCCGAAATTATCATATTTTACGGAACTAGTCTGATTTGTATGTAAACATGATATTTAAAGCAGGATACTGTTGTATACCTAACAGCCCGTATTTTTTTCTTTTAAAATAAAATTTAATTTTAGTTTCTATAGATATTTGTTGCACAATTACATTTATTGCGTTTGATATTTTTCTACTATTGTTCAGTTTGCCCTCCCAACAGTATTGATGCTATAACAGATAATATATATGTGATCTCCATAACCTTACTTCGTTTCTAGTTACTTGTCATTTTAATGTTTCGCATAGTCAGTAATGATTGTTTATTGTAAATGGTTCCTATTGGGTGAACTGGTCGAACACCAAAGAAATTTTAGAACTGGTCCAATACACACAAATTTCTGATGGAAAGTTATTAGCACGTTTTTTTGCGACGGGCAGGTTAATCGTGGGGCATCTTAAACCAAGCTAAACATACGTATATAAACGTCCACACACACATCTATGACCCACCTGGGAGTTGAACTCCGAGCCTTGTGGTCCGAAAGTAACGCTTTAGCCATCTGGACTACGAGGATGGCCTTGTACCGTGTTCTGTATGTCGTTTTACACTGAATATTGTGCCTCGAAATTACGTGCCTATAATATCCGTAAAAACATCCTTTTCCATTAAGGTTAACTCTACAATATATACTTGAAAAAATTACTTTGATGCATGGAGAATGTCTAATTAGTATTACGTGTCATTCGTCAGTAGGCATTACAAAAAAAATATCGAAATTTTTAAAAATGAAATCTTTTAACTAAATGCACGCACTTTATACTAGTTGGCTGTCTGGACGCTCTTTTCTGTTTTCAACTAAATTATGTTCGTAATTATATATTTAATATGGAACGGAATGTTAATCACTGTAGTCTATGGTATAACTGTTGTCGCCCTTGCACAAATCACTGGTTCTTACAAGAGTTCCAATGCGAAGATGAAAATAAAATATATTTCTAATGTTAGCTGCGATTTACAATGTAAGTGTCCTGCGATTTGCGTGAAGCTTTTAGAAATAATAATAAAAAAAACTGACGATTAACTAATCGGTGTGAATATTAGTTTAAACGTTTACATTTTTCTAATGGATAAAATATGGCTGTAATTCAAAACTACACGTGGTTTTATTCCTACCTTTGTGGGTGGCATCATGGAAACATACGAGAAAGAGGATAACAATTGATAAACATACATCTCCAATCTCCGTGTCATCAACATGTAACATAATCTCAACATTTTACCATAACTGCAAAACATTTGATCCGCTGACTTATTTTTTCTAATAGTACAAATAATTACATTATTATCGAATGTAAAACCCTCATGCAGCAGAAAATATAAGTACTTGTAATTTGTCAACTTTTATTTTGTACGTTTTCCCTAATAGCAGTTGCAAGTTTATGCAGCAGGCCCGTGATTTTAGCAAACTACGAAACTCTTATACCGCGGGTGTTCACTACTCGATGGTATAAATCATGTGAGGGTTGGAAGGGTGGGGTGGGCGGAAACCATCGTTGCCTCAGCGTGCACGACAACTAAGCACCCTGACATATTCGACACGTTCGAATTACGTGACATCAGTGTTTGTCTAGAGGCGGGGAGGGGGTAGGGGTAACAGGGAGGTCATAGGGATGGAACTCAGAACCTTTCATTTGTGGGTCGGACATGTTACCGCAAGACCAATACCCGAGTTGGCATATTTTCACATTTGGTGGTCTGTGGACCCCTGGGGATCCATTTAACTGGCGCAAGAGGTAGGGCCGACGTGACGTCGGTGAATATAGGTATCACGGCTTTCTTAAATGTACTTGTTATTCCCAGTGCTAAAGAATACCGTGTCTCGCGGTGGTGCTGGAAAAGTTTTGTTCTAAGAGGAACAGAACGGTCAGAGAAATACTATCACTCGTAATTTTAAAATGGTGTTTGGGAAATTGAAATTTTATTTAAGTTTCATTAAATAAATTGGGTTGAGGAAATATTATGCGGTGTTGAAGCGAACTTAAAAGTTACCTTCACAAATTAATTGCTAGTGAAGTGGCGCGCTGGTAAACCACTGGACTGGCATTTTCAAGAGTATCTGGTTTCGACCGCCGGTCTTGCCATCAGTGATTTCGGTTTCCCATGGTTTCACTCTAAGCGAATTGTCTGCTGGACCCTTACTTCAGGTCATGGCCGATTCCCTCCCCACATGGGCTTCTCTGAGCAGCTTAGGCCACGATCTCAGTAGTTTTTTGGACCCAAACGGGAGCCGATATTGTAAAATCCTTTTACAATTTTGTTACACATTGTTTTTATTATGTAGTCTATTTTTTTCTACACAAAAACTGTATACTTTTATTCAATTAACTAGTTAACAAAAATTTGTGTATTTAATAATTAGTAAACATTATACCTTTTTCGTGTTAAAAAAATTAAATCACATACTAAAAACAATTTGTATTGGCTCCCGTTTGGGTCCAAAAAATAAGAAACATTGAGCCCAACTTACCTACCACCATTGCTAGTGCTTTTAAACAATGCAGTGTAGGATGTGACAAAAAATACTTAGGCGGAACTAATTCCATTCCTCATCCTTCAGTCAAAATTGGGGAATAGGGATTAGGTGACGTATTTCTGCACCAGGAATAGAGGGGATATGGGGCTTTGCCACTAAGGTTGTTCTCGATATCAGTTTAATGAGCCTTTAATTGTGACAAAATATGTAATTACCAGAAACTACAGTGCATATTAGATAGCGAAGTAATTATTATCTTAATATTTGTCCTAATTAACACATGTATTAGGATCGCTAATTCTGGTTTTATCCCTTCTCCTTTAATCACACACTACTGATACGTCCCCCTTCTTCTCCTCCATCCCCCCTCCCCAGAGAATTGTCCAGCTATGCGTTACACCACTGCCTGTATTGACCAATCGGGGTTTCTACACACATTTTGAATCAAAGCTTTGAAAAATCACCCCTTGTATGATGTGTTTGGTTGTTTCCTAAATATGTAATATATCTCAAGCGTGTTACAATCGCGTTAACATTAAAGTACGCTATTTTTGGTTAACTCGAACTTTTATTTCTATGTTATCTATAAATTATAATATTTAATTTATAATCAATGCAAATGAAAACGGAGAAAATAGGTGTGTTGGTAATGCCTAGCAAGAAATAGTTCTTATGAAAAATAATATTGTTATGATGAGTGCGCGCGAATGCGGTGCGTTGTGGGTTTGTTGTAATTTTCTAGATCCGGTTAAGTTTTGTTTGCAAGACGCAAGACACGGAGGACATTGACCTGCCCCAAAGGAACACATCTGTCAACGTCACATGGTCAACACCAATGAAAGTGTTTGTTTAGATCTTAATTTTTAAATGACAAGCATTGTTATATGAAAAAAATACTTTTACCGATTTGAATTTAGTCAAACTGCATTTCAAATGGTTTGAGGAAGTATGAATGCATCTCAAAGCATTTGTTTACAAATCAGTTTTCTAACCTAAAATCCAAACCATGCCGTTTTCGCTAGACGTGTTGGCAGAAAAACAGCTCAATGTAGGGACATGGAGATTGGTAAAATGGAAACATTTTACAAAGGCTTAACATACACTGCAATTATTTAATTAGATGTGGTATTAATGTTTTGTAAAGAGAGAACGAAATTCGTGCTTATCCCTTCGAGAAAACAAAACGGAAAACTGGAAAAAAGCCATTCAAAATACCAGAAGCTGTCCTCATTTCCCGCACGAGCTAAATCTTACGTTGAATTTTTTGCACACGAAAGAGCAGCCCTACCCGAAAAATGTAGTTTGAAAATACGCCAACAGATAGCGCGAAGTATAATTGTTTGTTTTTCAGGAATTCAACACATTATAGGCCTGCGCTCCTACAGGCGCGGCGGAAGGTTTTCTTGTAAGGGGTCGACAACGTTATTAATTGCCTTGGATCATTACTGCGTACTTTGCATTGTGTGTCATGGCACACAAAGAACAAACCAGTATTTATGTCTTGCCCAGTAATGGCTTTAACGGTTTTAATTAATTGAATAGAATTTTTCCCTCAATATAGCGCCACTTCCCCCACCAGAGAAGAGTGCAAGCTCCTCTCTGATGATAAGCTAGCGTCTCCCTCCACGTGCCAAGGCGAAATGATAATAAAGTTCCCGTCCCTTCTGTACTAGCCTCCTCGTCTCTACTCCGCCATTTTACATCACTGGGACGCTACTCCCTCAGCGCGGGGGTAGATCGGTCCCTTGTGAGGGACCTTGACACACGAGCATGTTACACACACACACTCTGTCTCCCGTAGCATTTCTGATTAATGCATGAATAATTTTGAATTCTATCCTGTCGACTGGGTTTTTACGGTGCCTATGCCGGTTTTCCCCAGTCTCTTCTAGTGATAGCTTAGCTATAAGTACTTTTTATATATATATATATATATATATATATATATATATATATATATATATATATATATATATATATATATTCGGTTCGGTTCGGGACTACGATTGAGCTATAAGCTCAATCGTAGTCCCGAACCGAGAATCGTAGTCCCGAACGATCGGAACTCGGCCGTTCGCGTTCGTGCAACACTAGTACGTCGGAACTCCGATCCAATTGAAGATCGTGTTTGAACTATTAGGATCTTGCAACCAGGTATCAGACGTGCTGGTGAGTGAGTGAAGAGATATGGGCGGCTCTTAACAGCGAGATCTTAAGAGCCGATGAGGGTGATTGAAGTGAATATGGAGTAGCGCTGGAATGAAGGGGGGCCGGGGGGGGGAGATCCACGAGAAAACCCGCCGATCAACGGCATCGTCCGGCACGATTTCCACATGCGAAAATCCGGTGACCCGGCCTGGGATGTCGCCTTCGTGGGAGGCGAGCGTGCTAAAGCGGATATTACACGATACTTGCTACCGTACTTCTTTCTTGTACAAGCTTCTACAATACCTGATACGGGAGCCGGTATACCAGCCGCTATATGAGCTGCCATGGAAGATTCATGCTACACGACAGCAGTTCGCGTACTAGCATTTGGCACCCTCGGTGGGTGCGCAGTGTGTGGTTTGTAGTATAGGTGAACCCCATTCGTAGAACTGCTACCGATTAGTAACTTTCATAAGCCTATGAATAAACTAGCTAGCATATCTTAATATTGCTATATTACTTTTCGCCTTTTACATAAAGTATTTTCTTACCAGTATAGTTTCATTCGTTTTCTTGAAAATGACGTGCAGTCACTAAGAGTACGAGTGTGTTATTTTTAATATTGACGAAAATTACTGACCAGTTGCAAAATATAGTTTTTTCTATACGCACCGGGATATCATCCGCGTGTAAAATTTAATCATAAATAAGCCAAGTCCGATGGAGTTTCGAACTCACGCCCATAAATTACATTTTGTTTGAAGAAGCCGCAACTTTGCCACTGTACCACCAGTTCACAGAGATGGCGATGAGTTTATACTGTCGTAATACATACATTACCGAATTAAATTTTTAATGCCATGACAGGTGCCACACTAGCCCGTAGACCGGCCGCTATGGCGGACCTTGTACAAGCTTTTACGGAATCTGGTATCGTGTTAACATCGCCTTAATCGCTCAGCGACCGTGGCCCCCAGACGTTCTAGTGTTGAGCGGGCGGCCGTCGTTTGCGAGTCGGCCTGTCCCACGGGGCGTGGGGTCACGTGAGCCTGTGTTCCACCTGGCCGGCGCGGCGCGGCGCGGCCTCGAGGCGGACAGTCAGTCAGTCAGTCGGTGTCGGGTGTGCGGCCGCCAAGGAAGGACGGGCCGACCACCTCCCTGCGATGGCGTAGCATGACGGCGCAGTGTTGCTACTGGCTCCGGCGTCTCTCCCGCTGTGGGTAAGTCCGCGCCGTCGCTGCCGCTTCTCTCTCGTGTTACTGCAACTAGTCTCTTCAGCGTTACACGCCGTTCACGATAACGTGAGCACTTTTGAAATCAACGTTAGAAAAATGTCACTGCCCCTGCCTGCATATATTTCAACTGGTGCACTGAGTGACATGCGGCCAGTAAAGTTGGCAACGATCTAGCGAAAGTAGTTCCATACCTTACTGCTAAATAAAAGTGTTCGATAACCATTTGTGATAACTTATATTATTTATTTCGCTTTATTAAGTTTTTTTAATGCATCGTATTGTAAAAATGAGCAAATTAAAAAGAATGCTTATTTTTCTAATAAATTCACATTTCCACTTGACCGACACATGAATAAAGTGATGAGGTCCTAGCAATGTTAATTTTACACAAGACGGAAAAATACACAACGTGCATACTAGTAGATCTTAAGCAGGGCTTTTAAAAGTGCTCATTTTACCGTGAATAGTCTATAGTGGGGGGGGGGGGGGGGGGGGGGGGTTACAAGCTCCATGGGGTGCCCTTGTCCACCCAAATTATATTAAATTTAATTTGTTGAGCACGGAGGCTAACACTCTCCGCTCTATACAATTTGTAGGGCGAGGGAGTGCCATTGTGCACCTGCTTTGTTTTTACTTCTAGCCCATTGCTATTCTTCCGCCGGATTTCAATGTAAACATAGCCACGTGGTGAATGCTCGGTAGCCCGCTGGATTTGTTTACTTCAAAACGCAACAGGAAATTATACGTACACGTTTATTTCATCAAATAGTATTTATCTGCGAACACTAATTGAGGTTCGTGACTTACGGTATTTCAAAGACAAACGTGTTACTGCTATTCCAATTTTTATCGTTAAAGTGTGTAAAACAAAAGTAAAAGACTGAACTCCAGATTCGATAAATGTTTGGCTGCTAACTTTACTGCGAGTATTGCAGTCACTGCTTACGTAAAATGTATACCGTTACGGCAGTGATTATTTTTAAGGTATAATTTTTAAAAAAATATTGATCACTCGACTGTAAATAGCCGTATCTATAGGTTTCCTTGGTGAGGCACAGGAACGGTGATGGCGACAACCGCTGGGGTTCTGTCTGATGCGGTAACGCCCCCACGTACAAGTTACTAAAACTGACATACAAGCGTTCCCTTGTGTGCATCGCACAACTAAGGTTAATGGACTAGTAATAGACACGTTCAGAAATTATATCACTATTTCACAGAACTACGCCACCAGTGTTGTTAGATTTTATTTGTTCGCTTCTGAAATTATCCCTTAACTTGCGAGAATAAATTGCAGTATAGGCTATTCACGGCAATGTGAGCACTTTTTGCATCCTCAAATGTAACAATAGTATATGTGTGTGTGATTATATATATATATATATTACATACACACACACACACACAAAATTGTAGTCTCACTTAACTTTCTAGTCCGGTGAAATATATGGACTGTGTTTATTACTTGGATGACAATATTTATTTTAAGAAGTGGTGGAAGGATAAAGAATTGCTGGTAGGAAAACAATTAACTAGCCCCTCAAAAGTGCTCACTTTACCGTGAACAGCCTATAGTAATGAACACAATTCTTAAGTGTCCCTCGCTGATTTAATTGCCACTTTTAATATTTATTTTGGCCGTAAGTATTCACACGTTACACTTTTAATTAAAAATTTAATCCCTCACATGATTGACAATGACTTTGCTTAAATATATGGCACATCCTGAAGTCGCGTGGTAAGTCATTCTCTGACTGCCACGGCGTGTGCTTCCTGCATCATCATACGAATCCAAGTCGTTTAAAGGGTTAAAAAAAAATAATTAGTAAGTGTCAAATACCAGTGCATTCTTATTACAGGTATACATTTACCTGACTGTACGCCTTTTGTCGGAATCGAAATACACTAGCACAAAGAATACGACAGGACAGCCTCGACACGACGAAAATGTATGACGGCTACCAGGAAGCAAGGTCGACGCGACAAAACCACAGACCAAATAGCTCGACAGAAATATATCCTGTTTACACTTTTCGTCGTGTCGGGCTCTTCGGGGTTCGCAAAGAGTGCAGATAAACAATTACAAAACAACATTTCGCGCCAAAATCACTTTTCGATTAATTTTAAAATATGTGATTTTCGTATGCATGGGAATTTTCCTAAAAACAAACAATAATATACGTTTTCAGGAGTTTAATGACGTAAATATTGCATGTTATATAAGTTAATTGCTATTTGAGGATTTTCCCACCGCCAAGTACAACGCCTGCCTGACGTACTGTATACTGCGGATGTATTGTGAACACTGAATAAAATACCATATGAAATTTCGTCGTGTCCTGCTCGTCCTGCTATTGTACTCCAGCATAATGCCAACTTCCTCTTGGGTTGTGTTCGTGCGGGGTTCCAAGGTCACGTTTACACGCGCAAGGTTTTCAACTATAAGCTATTCACGGTAAAGTGAGTACTTTTTTTTTAAGTACTCTCATTTGGAATAACTATCATTTTATTGTAGCCTTAAGACGTTAGCTTTCGAGTCCGGTGAAGTATACACACTGTGTAATGGTAATATTTATTTTGCAAAGTGGTGGAAGGGTGAAAGAAAAGAATGGCTGACAGGAAAAAAAAAGTAACTAGGGCTTCAAAAGTGTTCACTTTACCGTGAACAGCCTGTACCGTGCAGTACTTAGCATCTTGCGCCGTGTAACTGTGGGGCCGTGCAGTTATGTTAAAGCTGTAATAATGAACGGTTTAGCCATCTCCCCTTGCCGCGTGTGTATCGCGTTAGTAAAGTTGGGTTTACAATAATGAAAAGTGATGCGACACGATGCAGTCTCGCGGCCGACTGGCTGTTAGTTACGCGCGAAGACATTAATGAATCCCAGATGTTAGGGCCACGTGCGTTGCGTCAACTCGCGATACAAGCGAAATTCTCTGCAATTGTGGTCACGACCACGATATAACTGATTGACCGTAGTCCAGGTTAAAATCGAACACCCCACAACGCCTATTTGTGTTGGGAATCCCTGTTAGGCTGAACGAGTATCGCAATAAACCATTTCACGCAGGATTGTGTGTTCGGCCAGTTTCTTTTACGCTAAGTTTCTTAGACTTAATGCTTGTTGGGCAAAACAGTTTTTAGGCTGCCATGCCTCCAAGCGAAACATCTCTCCTCTTTTGCCGAAATTTTTCGTTTTCTCGTCGTAATTTTGGATCCATAGTAATTACTGACAATGCACGTTTATATAAAATTATCATTTTACGTGTTTTTAAATATTTTTGCGCTCAAGTACAATTGTGTGCTATCTGCTAGTTGTAAAATGTCAGGAACATATTTATTTTTTTCAGTAAGTTCCTGAATTTTTGCAAGCAGGTAGTAACATACAGTGAAAATTAGATGCAAAAATATTACACAACTGGTAAGTTGTAAATTTTCTGCAATCGAACATTTTCAATACTACTTCTGAAACTGAAATGACGACACCAAAACGAATCATTTCTGCATTATAGGCAAAATCGAGTTTTTAAAAAAAAGCCTAAATACGAACGTAATTATCGCCAGTACAGTCGACCCAGTAAGAAGTTTTGATATATCGCCCCGCAGCTATCGGCTATCCAGAGGCGTAGAATATGGGGGAGACAGGAGGAACATGACCCCCCCCCAACATTTATGTTGGGGGGAAAGTCTCCCCCCCCCCCAACTTTTGACTCTCTCTGTCTGCAGTTGAGCTATTCTATGCAGCATTAACTTACTTTTATTTTGTTAAAATAATATTTATCTTGAATATCAGTTTTATAAAAATGAGATGTAACCTTATCTCACAGAACAGTGGATAAAGAGTAAAACCAAAAATTCTTGGTTGTTTTAAGCTAATAATATCATTTTGACGTTTTAAAATGATGTACTCTATTACAAAAGGAATTATATATTTCTTTCGCTAAGGTTAAGTTTTGTAATAGTCCGTTCCAGGTTCCAGCGTTACGTCTGAAAATAAATTCTCTTGCCAATGGTAGCTGGAGTGTTGAGCGACATCTTCCTATTTGAGAAATGTGGAAACACGGAAACTTACAATCTGCCTCCTTTGCTTTACTTCCCAGAATAACCCCCAGCGCCGTTATTTCCTTGTGACTGCAGTTGAGAACAAATTCCTGTTGTTCCTGGGGGCTTATTCTGAGTTTCGTCGGTAACTGCCCACATCAGCCCACGATGTCATGAACCTACTGCCACACAGCCGACAAAATTATCGTCGGATCCAAAACGGTATTCAGAGTTGTCAGTCGTTTAACACGGGAGCGCAATCGGGCATCTATAATCTTACCGACCTTTCCCACTCCAAGCTAGACGAGCGTTTGTGTGTCTGAGCACGGTCGACAACCTACCAACAAAATATTACTAGAATTATTTGTTTTAAAATGTCACAGATCTGTATAAAACGTTACTTAAAGACACGAATAGTAAGCTTTATATTTTTTAGCTCGTAAATAATCGTATATTAGTACAAATACGTGTTTTATAAGAAAATATTAGTGTACAGTTTTTGTTGATTTCATGAGAAGTTTGAGGAACTGTAGTTGGTGGCCATGTTGAACAGTATTTCTTTTCCCCGTCGTGAGATATAGATGTTTACGTGTTATGGACGAGGCCCGTATGTTTAGCAAACTATTTGTGTATGTAGAAAAGAACATATTTGGCCAAGTCTAAGTGGAGGAATGTTACCAGATATTAATTTCACGTAAATCCGCCCTGAATAAGAAAGAAATGTACACGTCTTAAACCGATTATATTAATATTTCTAACCTTGGTGTCCGCCGAAGAGTAGGTACTGCAGAGCCATGGAAAACCTCGTATTCAAGTGATTACGAATTTTACTAACAGTTCGCTTGCGTGTTTTGTAAATGCATTGGTACACCGTTAGTATAATTATTGAAATGCACGTGGCCTGAAAATGCCGCACTTTGCATATTTTTGTAGTGAGTGAATACTATTTATTTGTCTATATCGTAAATTCAACGAGTGTAAGGTTAACTTCGGTCAGGTGTGTGCGTGTGTGTATTGCTGCAGCTATACGAATACGAACAATGATGTATATAAATCGCGTTTTGTTTTTCATTAAAGTTAAAATTTTCGAAGTTAAATAATTTGAATATTATTTCGATACGAGAAAAATTTTTCACTGCTCTATCAAATATCTAATATGCCAAACTAAATGTCGCACACTCGTATCAAAATAATGTTGTCTCACGAAAGACGTGAACCTGAAACCCCCCCCCCCCCCCCCCCCCCGATTCACTGTTTCTTTTTTCCTCAAACCAAAATAAACAGAACCCCAACATATATAGCTTGGTATTTATAAAAATTAATTTGGAATGCCAAACTAGCTATAATATCCTACATTAATTACTGAACGGAAGTTAGATAATGTTAGTCTTTCAGTGCCCATCCCGACAGAAAATACGAGGAAAGAGGAAAATGCAAGTATGCATTGGACTCAAACATTTCTTTACAAACTTGATTTTCTTCCCTGACAAAATTGCTGTGGCGGAAGGTTAAATTGTGGCCGTGCTACTTTTCTAGAACTGTCAAAATTTATCCCACTTGCATGAAATAGACTATAACAGAGCCAGCCCCATAACATTCCAAACTGTAGGCTATTAGGGGCCAAAATGCAGATGTACACAGCTTATAACCTTTCTTAAAAAAAAAAAAAATGTTACCGCATAACATCAGATGACTGTATTTCACATATTAAAACAAATTAAAAATTATACGGGAGGGGAGCTTCGATCTCATACCATAAAGACACTTGTGTTACGAAGTAAGTAACTTAACCACTAGACCACCTTATATATATATATATATATATATATGATTTATTATCACACGCGATATACAGAGGCGTTTACCCTTAACCTATTATATACAGTACACATTCAACCCACAATATAAACAATAACAAAATACTCAATAAAATATCTACACAATTCTTACATAGGAGCACAAAACGATATGAACATTTGGTGAACTGGTTTTACTGACAAAGTCGATGAACACATAAAAAATTATTTAACGGGTGGGGCAGCGCACTACGTACACCCCGACACGTGACTCTGACTTATAACACTACCACCTATCGACGATTACTACGGGAACATTAAATTGTACACTTGTAAGGACCGAGGTGTGGGCAGCGCACGGCGTACACCCAACCTCGGTAATATACACGCACTTCCTGTAGGCGTGAACGTCAGAATGAACATTAATAATTGCCGTACCACTGACGCAATGTACCACGCCGCGCCATGTCCCACCTATCTTGACGAAGAAGCTGGACAAAGTCTTGAACTGTCTCCGATGTCGAATGGTCCACAAAAAAACCGGCCGCATAAATATATACCAGGCCGCAGCTCTTCGTCGAACTGAGGGGAAGGTGAAGAAATCGCAATGAAGCATGTGCGTGTCGCTTACAACTCCACGTTCATCGCGAATTATTTTTCGTACTCGTGCGCGACACCACTGCCAGATGGGAGCTGCATACACACAAGAAATTACCCTATGAAGGGCCGTGTCGGTGTTGCCACACAACGGGCATGTAGGGTCAGCTGTCAGGTGAATGCTGTATTTACGCTGCTGAGTTGTCACGATATTATTGTAGAAGCCGAATGCTGCAGCTCGAAGATCCTAGGAAAGGTTAGGAGCGGCAAGTATTTTCCATGGGCGCCTCCAACGGGTGGTTGGGGAGCGATTCACAACAGATGGTATGACAGCCGACGTTTTGGAAACCCGAATGTACAAATATCTGGCTGATGCGACTGTCCCTTCCGGTAAGTGTTCTACTAGAGGTGCGAGTACTTCCTTTGCCTGACAGTATTGAAGTGGCATGCGTCTAACGTCAGACCACATTATTTTCTGTAATGCTGCGTAAATGTCCTCTGGCCGCAAAATTGTTGCAATTGCTGAAGACTGATATAAGGCCTCACACTTCAAAACGTGATTAATTAGACTCAGGTCTCCGTCTTGCAAGGACAGATAAAGTTGTGGCTTAGATAATTTAAATATATATTTCCACAACATGCGGCCAACAATCTGTAGTATTTGTGCGAACACATACTGTTTGCTGGTTGAATAACTGCATACTGAAGGTAATGTAATAGACATTTATTGAATAAATATTTACAATTGAGTCTTTGTACATTCACACACTTGTAATAACGTCCCACATGTAAAACAGACAGTGTAATGATGTGCAAAATGTTTAATAAGGACAGACTTGTGTGAAGCACGTTTGTAATAGTTATAACCAATCTTTCCATGCTTATTCGTATCGTAAATGTACGCGTAGGAAAATTATAACTCCATACAACACAAACACGTGATGCACTGACTTTATACTATATAATATTTATATCCGTATCATTGAAATACACGGCCACATTTCATAACGACGCCCGCCATATTGGTTTACCTACGAAATTCTACCCTGCCAACTGCTCGTGAACTGTTGAGAAGTTCCAACTCCACTTGTGACGTCACTCGACCTTCATTTCAATCTTAGAATATCGAACGGTGGTCTGAGCGGATAGTAGTAAAGAATCTGTCGTTTTTCGTCGTAAGGAGAGACCCCGGTGTTGAGATATTCGGCATGCAGTTGTGTTTTCGGTTCGGTGTTACGGATGTTTGTGGTTCTCGTGTTAGTGACAAATTGCTACGTTGTGAGTTTGGGCGTTCTTATTTATTAGTGTTATTTAAGTGTTTTTAAAGCTGAAATGAAGAGACGGAAGTCAGTTTTGGCGTACTTTTCAAATGCGAAAAAAAAGTGTGGATTCACTTCCAGAAGCTCCTGCTGAAACCAAGCAAAACAGAAGTGAACAAGGAACGAGTGAAGCAGAGGTAAGTTATTTTATAAAAAGTATTTAAACTAGGATACCACATAAAATGAATAGTGATAGACTGCTCATTATTACCTTACCTAATAGCTCAGGGGCATCGGATTATCGGATTAAGGTTCTAGCGTGGTTGATAGTGCTCACAAAAACAATCTTCCTGATTAAAAGATAAAGGTTTCGGGTGTTATTTTATCTCCATTCCGCAGAAGGCGGTACATACCATTGCATGTCACCATTTGAAGTCTGTGACTTTAAAGTTTTGTCATTTGTCGGCATGGTGTTGCCTTGCGTGTTAATTCCAACCTGTTTCTGGACAGTTAACAGCGGCATTGCTAACCATTAGGAAATTTCTTGGCCTCTAGAACATCATTATTTGATGTATCTTACGCTGTCAGTATGTAAATTTCATCCGGAACGCAAGGCATTAAGAAATAGTGATGTATAGGAACAATCTTCAATATTAGGCCTACCCATAAAGAAAATATTCCGCGAGTCTTTCAGTTTGCAAAATTTAACAAAAATTTGCCCGCTGCGATGAAAATTGTACGCTTCAAAGGCGGGAAAATTTGTCATTGGTATGTTTTAAAAGCAAAGGAAGATAAGGTCGACTGTCGCCAAAAATCTATTTCTCGTTTCCTTAAATGCATATTGCCAGACCGTTCAAAATGATGGAAGATCATTCGTTATAGAGGAATTACAAATAAAAGCAGTTCGTACCAGGGCGACACCTCAGCGTCGACGCCGTCATCTATATTCATGTAGCGGGGTCTCCTGGCGGGCGATGAGTGGCGAGCGTAGAACCATGTTCCACGTCGCAAAACGCCCATAACTCCTGACTGCCTCCTCTTCCTCAGCTCCTGCTGATGCCACCCGGTGCTACGGTGTAAGCAATCTAGAGCACGGTTTCTTATGCTGTGGTCCGTTTACCACTGCTGGTCTGGAGCTTGCCTCATATTAGGTGGCCCGCGAGATATAGGCTTAATTGCTGGATTCATTTTATTAATTTATTTAAGCCTTTCGTGGTTAAATTCTTTAATATGAAAATGCCAACTTTTGATGGCGATAATTCTTTTTCATGATTAAAGGCTGTTCACTATAAAGAGAGAACTTTTGAAATCAACCTTAGAAAAAAGTCACTGCCTAAGTCTGCGTATACTTCAATGGACGCACTGAATGACATGCACCTGGTAAAGTTGGTAACGATAGATGGAAAGCAGTTACATTGCTTATCATTAAAAAAAAAGTGTTAGGTAGCCATTTGTGATCATTTAAATTATTCATTTCGCTTTCTGTTTTTTTGTTTAAACATTAGTGTGTAAATATTAGCAGATTTATAAAATGTTTACGTTTCTAATAATTTCACAGTTTCACTTGACCGCCGCATGAATAAAGTGATGAGGCCCATGTCAATGTTAATTTTACATAAGCCGGAAGAGTACACAACGTGCATACGGGTGGATCTTAAGCAGGGCTTTCAGAAGTGCTCATTTTACAGTGAAAAGCCTGTAGCAAAATAATTCGCACGTTTTGCTACTTAAACGGACAAAGTACCGACGGAGTTGTCCGTGTTAAGGGCTGTCTACAATCGGCGATATCCTTGAACGTGTCCGAATCTCGGCGTCAAGTAGTCACATTGACGTTGTCCGAATATGTTCTAAAAATGCGTTGTCCGAAGTGAGCCTTCAGAATATGACACTAGATGGCAGTAAATTCGGCACATTGTTGTTACGTAGCGATTTTTAAATAGTGCTTATTTAATGTTTACGAGATGAGTGATTTCAATATTTATTTATCTTTATGATTAGGTCCTAACTGTTTTATTTCAAATAAGTTCGACGACATCCAATATATATATTTTTCTAACTCTGCATTTTTGAAAGTTAGTTCCTTCATATTAAAATCTCAGACCGAACGAAGACAGCACTAATTATCATTTCATCACGTTTGTGTTGACAAAGACCACCTTGCATGTCCATTGTTTACATTTACAACATAAACATTCCACGAATGCGCGAGAAAGTATTGGTAGTATTCTTATTTTTCAGTCAACCTAGGACACAACTTGGGACAAAAGTTCGATTTTCTGATTGCCTCAACTTGGGACACGGGAACTTGGGACAACGCCGTGGTGTAAGAGAGTCACGTGCACCAATGAGCGTATCCTTTTCCTAAAGAGACAGATTGGGGTAGCAACAATTGTAGACAGACCGTTCTACTCCTTATGGCCCACGTTAAGTCTACAATCTGCAATATTGTTCGTGAAAATTGCAACACCCAGAAAGAATCGTCTGAATTTATCCATACTCAGACGATATGTAGAACAGTGTACCAGCAATAAGTGATTACGATTGCAAAAATATGACGTACACGTAGGCCTAGCAGCGCCCTCTCCTGTGTGACCGGAAAGGTCCGTGTTACGCCAAGCTCAGTGAAGAGCCGTCAAACGAAGTGAAAGCAAGTGCCAGTATGCCTTGTCGACGTCAAAGGGCGCAATATCGGCATCTGAATGATTTGGAACGGAGCAGAATGATCGATCTCCGGGAAACGGGTTTGTCACACTGTGACATTTCGACTTGTACAGGGCATGCTCCTACGACAATGATGCGTATGTGCCACCTGTGGATAGAAGAGGGTCGTACGCAGCGACGAGCGGGTACTGGACCACGCAGTGTGACCACAGCACGGGATGACCGCCATCTTGTCCGCATGGCCGTAACGGACCGTACAGCCTCGTCCACAGAGCTGGCTCGACACTGGAGCACTTCAACGGGTGTGAACCTGTCTGCGTCGACGGTTCGAGACCGTCTGTTTCAGGCTGGACTGATGTCATGCATGTCATTGCGTCTACTGCCATTGTGCAAGAACCACAAACGCCTCGGACTGCAATGAACATGTGAACGCCGTCGATGGCGTGTCGAGTGGCAAAATTTAATGTTTTCGGAGGAGTCCCGCTTCAACCTGTCCTACAATGATGGCCGTAGGTGTTAGACGCTACAGTGGTGACCGCAATCTGGCAGCCTGCATTGTGGAGCGGCATAGCGGACAAACGTCAAGTGTGATGGTTTGGGGCGCCATTGGCTACATCGTGCGATCTGGACTCCTATGTATTGAGAACAATCTGAACAGGAACCGCTACATCAGGGAGGTTTTAGAGCCCGAGGTACTGCCCCTCGTTCAGGCGACTCCACATGCCACATTTCAGCAGAACAATGCCCGGCCACATGTGGCGAGGGATGTGCAAGCCTTCTTCAATGAACGCCGGGTACCACTGCTTCCCTGGCCTGCACGCTCGCCCGACATGTCACCCATCGAACATATCTGGGATCTGGTTGGTCGGTGACTTGTTCGTCACGGACCTCTAGCAACCAATGTTGATGCTTTGTGGACTCGCATACAAACCGCGTGGGGGGAGATTCCTCAGGAACATCCAGGTCCTCTTTGGTTACATGACACGACGTTTAGGGCTCTGGTCATGCACCTAATCTGTGGTATAAAGTTCATTTCACTCACACATGTCCTTCGTGATGTTGCATTTTTCACAAACGTTGATGTACGTTAGCGGTTCATGGGAAAGCAAAATTTGAGAACCACTGATTTGGAGCATGACAACTGTGCAAGGTTGGAAATCATACTGCATGTAACTTTTGTTTGCTAAAATTTAAGGTGCGGCAATGGGCAGGTATGGAAAATTACTTGAAGGCGGTCTGCTAAAGGCCTGTTTGGGGCTACTTTTGTGCTTGTCGCTCAGAAGCGCGAGATGGATAATAGCTACACCGAATCACACATCAAGTGTGTCATGGCCTCTACGCGCAAGGTACTGAACTTGCATGCTGTGTTCTCGTTGTGTTGCCTGTACCTACGAGATTTTAAGCGGGTACATGATCTTTTTATTGGTGGAAGTATGCAGCACGGTTCAATAGAGGCCCCTATCGTATTTTCGTTTGTATCCAGCTAGTACATTTTAAGGTACAATAATCTGAAAAAAGTCATTTTTAAACAATAGCACGAAGCAACAATACTTGCACGTGGAACGCACCATAATCACAGAATTCGTACGATAATATTCAGTTCCGTGATTGTAATACACTAAATACTCCACCGTAAGCTTAAATAAAATAATGTTATAACTTCTAGCTATGCGTAGTAATATTTCTTCATAAGCAGGGAACTTACGTTTCGTTTTCAAGCTGATACACTATAACACATTTGTACCGTTTTAACTGTAGGCCTATTTAGAATTTATAACCTCATACGCCATTCCGAGTTTGATAAAGTGCTTGCTTAACATAGCACTGATGCGGCACGACATTTCAAACATATAACTTGCAACAGATACTATGTTTCAATATCAACATAAATTCAGTTATCACCAAAGCAGTGCAGAATAAATACTACGTATTTGCCAACACATTTTAATGTATATTTGCAGTGTCTTAATGTGTGACGAAGAATTTTTTTTTAAATTTGATATCGTGCCATACAAAATACAGTAGTTTTCGGTGACGTACTATTTTCTATTCCGGGTTCACATTCCCTGCAACGATGAAAATCCCTTGCTCCACCTCCATCGCCACCTTTACTCTCGGAGGTTTTCCGGATGTGGAGTTGAACGACCAACTGAGCTCGTCGTCGCAGAATAATCAAGCGCAGATAATCTAAGATACACACGTGTCGATAAATTCCGTGGAGTGAAGCAATTCCGCACGGATTATACGCTATAAACTGTAATGGAAGTTTTTATCCCATACACTGTATGGAAATAATACCACACATCAAACTGTAGATATAGGAATTTTTAGCTTAATTACTATGCAAAGTTGGGTACTTCCTTACGCAGTTGACTGTTTCCTGAGCAAATTTAGGAACGCTAAAATGAATGTATGGGGGAAAATGTACCATTGCCGCTTTCTCACTAAGCGTAACCACTGGTATGCTAAATTTCGGAATAATTTCTTAGAGTGTATAGTTATGACTCATTTTGAGGATGAATGCGGCTGGGAAGGATTAGTGGGTATATGCAACAGTTGCGCCTCTGTATATAAGAGTGTTCTGTATGGTGGTGCAGGGGGATAATTGTCTACCCGATAAGCGGGAAAACAGGAGGAGACTCGCACCACAAGTCCCAAGGACATACGTTCGTCACCCTTATCTTACTTATATGTTGTTCTCTGGCCTTGATCTTTTCCATCCTTTTATTTTCATTTCCATCTGGTTGTAATTTTTTTTTTTTTTTTTTTTTTTTTTTACCTAATAATTATATTAATTCATGTTTGGGGTTTTGGTTAGTTTCGCGTACTGTTTTTTTTCCTACACTTAACTATTGCATTTATTCCGTTTGTTGTGATCTTTGAATGAATAGTGCAAAGGGGTGAATGACGAGATGGAAATTTTTGGACAATTGCCACTGTGATGCAGATGGTGTAGAAAAAACAGGACTAAGCACAAAAAAACTCTAAAAAGGCAACCAACCTATGGACGAGAAAATAAATATATATGTATACAACACTGGAAAATTCCAAGAGGGAATAGGGTCAAAAAACAGAATAGCAAATAATTACGAAAAATATTTGTATATATATTAGAACCCTGTTTTAACATTCCTGCATATAACACCATTATTTCATGGTCCCACCATTTCTCCATAAGGCTTAATGGTTTCATTTCCTGCATATAACAATGTTCAAATTTCCATTTCCTACCTATAGCATCAGTATTTGTTCAATTCCTTGCAGCATCTCAAATGAAGTTTTTCTCTTAAGTAACATTCCAGACATATTAACAATGCAGTGGCTCTCAAACAGATACAGAAAACAGTTTATACTTGAAATATTAAGGATTTCAGAGGTTATGGTCTTGAAAATTATTAAGATAACCAAGAGTAGATGAGTGAGCAAATGGCCAGAATGCATGTCATTGTGCATTAATTGATGATGCTATGGTCCATGGAGTTCAGATCTCTGGTATTGTTTGCATCAAATGAGTCGGATGAAGATGTTGACGAACTTGACTACTAGCTATTTATATACAAAAGTGATTACATTAGAATTTTTTTTCGCTTGATGTGTCCCTGCGGGTGTAATACTGTTTTCTGCTTATAAAATTTTCCTGTATATAACATTTTATTTTACTGACCCCTTGAAAAATGTTATAACAGAGTTATACGTATACATCACCAACAGATAACACATAGAACCAACACAGGCAAGAAATCTGCTGACAAAGTTAGGACAACACTGACAAAATAAGTAAGGACAAAATAGGACAGCACAACAACGAAACGCACTAAAACATAGCAATTTAACCAGACACGACAGAATACACGCCAGGAACTCTGTAGTTAAGACTATGTATGCACAAAGCCAGAAAATTCCATGAAGGAATAGAGTCAAATAAACGCACGCACGCACGCGCGCGCGCGAAAAAACTATTTACGACCAACAGACAACACAACAAAGACGACACATGCTAGTTATCTACTTCCACTGTTGTCTTACTGTATTTTAGTTTCTCATCCGTGCAGAAGGATGTATTCAAACTGGTATGCTGGTTATCTGTTTAATGCTCATGCTTTTGTTCTATACCTTTTATATTTATTGTTGTTAATTGTAAATAAAAAACTTAATCAATCAATCAGTAGCAGGGCCACGGTCTCCAAGCTCGAATCGCGGTTATAGGCCGCTGTTCATGATTACTCCCAACTTTTCTGAAACCGTGCTAAAGTTCTACTTTTCACGCTATCCCTCCGCCTCATGCAAACAAAGCTTTATTAAGTCTAGAAAATCATACCAAAGGGGCACCGCACCTGATTCGTGCGCACTCAGTGTAGTTGTATTCTATTAGACATATTTCTTACTGGGCATTACCAACACACTTTTTCTTCCTGTATTTATTGATATTAATTAGTAATTAAATATTATACTTTATAGACGGAATATACGTAAAAGTTCTATTTAACTAAGAGTAAGGTACTTTTATATCAACACAACTATGAAACTCTTATAATTCGTGAAATTTTTAGGATGCAACTAAACACACGATACATAGGGCGTTTTTTAAATTAAAGGTTTGATTCAAAAAGTGCGAAGAAACCGCAAATATAAACAGTTTGCGTGTACAATTGTTAAACTGTAATTTGAAGATTACCACACTATCGCTCACGTAACCACCCGGTATGAGATTCAGCAGGTCAGACCTAACCATTTCCTGTTGGAAAACTTAAACTTTTTGTTACGCCCGGCAGAAGTCGTAGTTGTACTTGCAAATGCCGCTTTGCAAGGATGAAGTTTTTAAACTAAATGATCAAGAATATCAGTACTTTTCAACAGTAAATAAGTTGGAATACAGTTCTCGTGGAATACAGTACTCATTTTTTAAAAATTAAATAGCTATATGTTAAAAATAATTTTTACAAATTTTACATGGATTCTGTTTCTAAAATTTAAAAATTATTAGTTATTAAATGAATTTTGAGCCGAATGCAGATGACCGTGGAAAGAACATTGATTGTACTTGTGTTCATGAAGTGTGTGCATAGATATTGACGTAATAATGCGATAGCAATTTTCGACGAATTAATTTACGAATATTAGGGTAAACAGGCGGCGGCGGTGCATATGTAAAGTAAAACTATCACAGCAAACAGAGTTCGTACTGAGATTTTACCAGTGTTCATAAGTAATAGTAGTTGAATCTGAGGAAGTGCTGTGATACTGCACGTTGAGCGCCATGGAGACGCTACTGAAAGACTTGCCACTTTCAGACGTCATACTAGGCTGGCCTTCGTCTTTGCGGTGAGCGTTGATTCTTGAAATTATCGCCGAGATCGGTGGGTGACTCAGCGTTTACTCTTATAGTGTGCTTGGCGCGGGAAAATTATTCTCTCCAATCCTCCTTCCTCGAAATCAGCTTTAAAATAAAAGTGACATAAGGACACCGTCATCTTTGTTGCAGTGAATAATTTGGGCGGACGCTAAACAAATACATATACAGTATGTGTATTTTTTCCGCCCTAACCGCACGCATTGCACCGAATCGACAAACAAGCGGTCAGAGTTGTAAAAATGTAATTTGTTTCCTCTTTAGGTCGTGATTACTATGACTTCCGCTGATTACAACATCCGGCCAAGAAACGTACAACACATACAAGCAACAAACAACTTTATTACACACCTGCAGACATGTTGACCAGCATAACTCGTAATCCACCAACATAGCTAACATAAAATTTACTTTTACCCAATTTTTAAGGGATCACAGGGGGAGGGGAATGTACTATGTATAAGTAACTTTTGCATGTCTTTCACTCAAAGTTACAAGTAATTAAAACTGAATAATATTTTTCAATACAAATAAAATCAGTATCCTATGTTGGAAATTTCCCTAAGGAAGCTCTGCGTAGATCTACATATTTTATAAGGGCCTTCTCAAGGGCGAAATTTAACGTAATATTTGGGTGCAAAAGTGACATAAGTTGATGACACTATGTATTAACATAGTTTAGATTTTTTCCCTCCGTGACCCCCCCCCCCCCCAACTTGGACGTGTTATATGCAACTGAGATACACACACACCATTTGTAGGGGTGTTCGAAAAACTTGGCGAGTTTCCACTTCTTTTTATTCATATAGCTATATTGTCAGTGTAATAATCTTCAAAATACAACACTTTTAAACGCAATAAATAATGTATAGTTGCCCTGTGTTAAATTATGTTCACTGTATAGTTATTATGTATGAGCGTGCAGTATAATGCCAGCGTCATGTTTTTTTTTTTTTTTGTCTTATGGCTTTTCCATAATGTTATTAAGCAGTTCATTGCAGAACTATCGTTACTCAGCCAGTAATTTGAAGTTTACGCAATGTCTTATATGTATGTGTACGAATTCATTTGTCCGGGAGTGTATACTTGAATACACTCTGTAAAGTGGAAAGAGTTGGGCGATTCCTAAAATAGAGGTCTCGATAGCCGGTAATACACTTTCGAGTTGAATTTGAAATGGAATTAAACACTTTTGATTGAAATAAACCCCGAAAAATATTCCTGTCAGTAACTTTTTACATGTAATGGATAGGATCACAGTTTACGAGATATTTCACAAGACGACTAAGAAATTCGACTATTGTAAAAGTTGCTGATTATGCGTTCCTTCGGACACTAGCGCCCCTGCTTCCCCCCCCCCCCCCGACAACAGACTTGGATAGTAGCAGAATTTGTCGTTGTTCTAATAGTAGGAGTAGGATGTGAACTCTACTTTTCTAGTCATTGTCGTTGTAAATATTATTGTATTCGAAGTTCATTGTTTTACATCTCTCCCATGTAACTTAACAGACGGGTCTCGCTGAAGTTGCGCGCTGCCGCTCGCTTCCTTCTTATTGTTCATTAAACGCTGTTCACGATAAAGTGAGCACTTTTGAAATCAACCTTAGAAAAGATTCACTGCCCCTACAAGCGTATATTTGAACGGGCGCAATAAGTGACATGCGTCGAGTATAGTTGTTAACGATGGATGGGAATTAGTTCCGTATTCTAACGTTGAATAAAAGGTGCTAGGTAACCATTTGCTATAACGTAAATTATTTCTTTTGCTTTCTGTTTTTTTTTAATGCATCGAAGTGTAAAAATGAGCGTATTTGTAAAGCATTTACTTTTCTAATAATTCCACAGTTTCACTTGTCCGACGCATGAATAAAGTGATGAGGTCCATGGCAATGTTAATTTTACGTAAGGCGGAAGAACACGCAACGTGATAACAAGTAGATCTTACGCAGGGATTTCAAAAGTGCTCATTTTACCGTGAACATCCTGTACGCATTCTTCCACTGCCACGTGTATTGCTACGTGCATTGCCAAAGACCTAATAACCAACAACCATACGAATGGTATCAAATGATACCATTCATTCGCTTCCTGCTAGATTAGATGGAGAAAAAAAAAGGGGGGGGCAAGGTGACACGCTTAATACAACAAAAAGCTGTAACAAAGTAAATATAGTTCATTCACGGTTACTTCTGAACCTCTACAGAAGATCTGCTTTCAATATATTCCTCCTCAATAATGCAAACAAAGCTTAACCGTGTCTAGGAAATTACACAAAAAGTACAACTCACCGCATTTATGCACACTTAGTGTAACATTATTTTTCGTAATAACTATTTCTTACTAGGCGTTGCCAACACACCTTTTTTATTTCTATTTTTATTCATGTTGCTTATAAATAAAATAATATGATCTATAGGTAAAATATATGTAAAAGTGTAATTCAACTCCAATTAAGGTACGATTATGTTACCACAAATATAAAACGCTTGTGATGGGCTACATGGTGTATTTATGGGGAAAAAACAAACAACTATAAATAGCGTGATTTGTCAAAGTTTTGATCTGAAAGGTGTAAAGAAACCGCGAATAGGTTATACTTGTTTGACATATATATTAAAAATATACATACGCCTGTTATTTACAAAATACCCCTGCCTATCCCTATTATTAACACTTATTATTCCTATCAGGAAGCGCAATTTTATACCAATCTCTATTATAATAAAGTCATAACCGTCTTAGTATAGTTGCTATAGTAACTTAATCTTCACTTATTAATTACACATATACTATCAAAATGATCACTGCTAGACAACACTGTACCATTAGTACTATTTCGTACTGTTACCTGCTTCACCAGTGGTGGCTTAGCTCTCGGATTCCGCGGGTCCGTCCCCTGGTAAGATATGAATCAATGTGTTCAAGGGTATTAGTTTATGACTGTCGTGTGCGGGTCTTGACGGGTCGTGTGCGTTCTTGGCGTGATTTAAGATATCGTTACATTTTATATCTTAAGTGCAAGTCAAGACTAAGTAGCCAATCAGAGCCCAGTGACACTTGTTGTTGGCGGGAAACTGTATTTACATCTTGTATTTAGGTTATGTCGTATTGTTAAATGTAATAATTTTAATCCAGAGACAGTATCATCTTAATTTCAAGAAAGTCCATGGTCTTGTTTTCTTTCTTGGGAGATGTTTCTGAATTCTGTTTAATTAACCTTTTCATGTGTATTGATGTAAATGCCCAATCTTGGCATCAGCTTCCCCTTCTACAAGATAGCACGAGTTTTTGAAAACGTTTTACACAAGCAGTAACTACAAATAATTAAATATATGTAAATAATATTCACTCTAGTCCATATTTCCAGGTTATGTCGGCTGCTTTCGTCTCCTACGATTCTGATTGGCTAAACTTAACAGTTGCTAATTCAATCATAAACTGCAAATCTTCTTACTGATAATTTTCCGTGTGCTTATCGAGTTAATAAGTACTATTCTCAATTCTTCAGGTTATAATCGTAAACCCACCTTAACGTTCTGTATATCAAGAGTGGACACTGTCATGTTAATCAACCATAGACTAAAGATGAGGTAGACCGATCTCGCTGGCTGTGCACAACCAATCTCCATGTCCCAACATTGAACTGCTCACCTGCCAACACGTCTAGCAAAAATGGCGTGGATCGGATTTGAGGTTAGAACATTGTTTAGTAAACAAATACTTTTGAGATGTTTTTGTACTTCCTCTAATCAATTTGTAATGCTTTTTGATCACATTAAAACTGGTAAAAGTATTTTATCAATGCGGTAGTGATTTTCATGTAAACATTAAGATGTAAACAAACATGTTCATCACTGTTGACCATGTGACTTTGACAATTGTGTAGGATTGGGGTAGGTCAATGTTGGGTACATGCGCAGAAGACAAATTATCGGTCTACCTTGTCTTTAGCTATGTAATCAACGAACCACTAAATGGGGCGGTCGAAGGCAGGCGACATCGTAATAACGAATTGAAAATTTGCAGGTTGGCTACACCGTCAGGCAGCAGTTGTGTTTCTGGCATCATCCTCTAGAAAGCGTTCGTAGTAGATTGTCTCGTTTCCCTTGTTGCATGCTAGATGCGTTGCTATCGTGCTGGTTTCCTGTAGAATACAATCACTCCTAGTTTAAGTGAACTCCCTGGGGTTGTGGGGATTCTAGCAGGCTTACGTACATATTAAGAAGCAGGCACTTTACCGTATTTTTTCTTTTTTGTTTTTTGTTGGTTTTGAACTCGTGACCCTTTGGCTTGGAGGCTACTGCTTTAACCACTTTGCCGGGAAACCGATTCTGTCTGAGCCACGAAGCTATGTTAACGGGAGGCGACTGTAAATTTTTTTTTGTACTTATTTGAAATTCATTATCTCGCGCACGCTTGATATGTAGAGATATTGAAATATTTGTATGCCATTTTCGGCTATGAGAATAAATGTAATCCAATTTTTATAGCAAAACAGTGACGTATGCAGGATTTTATAATAATTAGAGCTAAACCCTACTAAAGTTATTCAATTAAGAACATGAGATGTAAAAAAATGAGCTGGCCTGCAACTTAACTTGAGTGTTATTAAAACTTGAAATTAATATTAGTATATATATTTGCAATTGTATTATCTATATATTATGTAATTAAGTCCACTGTACTACGTACAATGAAAATCAATCACTTTTCTTCTACAGAAGTTTTTGTTTGTAATGTTGTCGGTAGGAAATGATGCCCCCGAAATTAGTGGTCCAGTCGGCCCTATTCGGTGTCCAACCCTTTGTGACTCATGTGAAAAGTTTCATATGAAACAAAGGAACAACGTGATGGTGCCACCACACTAGTGTCACGTGAGATTACGCATGCCCGCCCATTAAATTTCTGGAGGCGCAGCACCTTCCCGTGTAAAAGGCCCCATTTCAGCATACAGCCCCTGTCATAATGTCAAATTTTCACCTTCAAATAAATTTGACAATAAAGTTTGAAGATGAAATACGACCATCAAATTTTCCCATTATCCAATTGTATCAAATAATCTTGAATGTATTTGAGAATGTGACACTGTCATTATTTTTTTATTGGGAGGACCTAATCTGAATTTTTATTAAAAATAGTTTATGAAGTGAAATACTGCTACTGGGTTTCCGTGCAGTCCACTACAGGAAGAAATTTAACGAATGTTGCGATTTATTTTGACTTCTTTACTAAATTGAAATATTATTTGCCACAAATATTTCCTACACAATGCAATTTAATGCATTAGAGTTTTTAATATCGTTGTGAATTTATCACTTTAAAGAGAATTAATGCATAAAGAGCTTCTATATAAATTCATTGTATTTATAACTTAATTTCGTTTCCAGCCGTTGCTAGCCATTTTAAAGTTTAGTGATGCCGGAAATCATTTTTTTCTTGTCATGCACGATTCTGATCGACTGAGTTTCTTGAGTTGTCTAGACGGAAAAACCTGATAGTTTGACAAGACTTTATGGGCTGGCATGGTGGCGACACAAATGCCCGATTGCACCAACATCTTCCCCTATCCAAGATCGAATGATCCTAGTTCCGAACCAGGATCCAGTTTGATCTTGGTTCCAATGTAAAAGTGTTGCACCAACGAAATTTCATGATTCTGGATCTCCGATTCGTTGATCTTGGTTTCAAAGGGAGAGATCCACATTAAGTATGAGACAAATTTTGCTATTGGTTCGTAATATATGACGTCATCGAACTAGGCGTATTTTTCACTATAGATAGAACTATATGTGCGATGTTTTATCTATTTTAAGTGAATTATTGTTGTACGAATTTTACTGAATAATATTCAAATGCGTATAATGTTGTTTTAATTTCCCAAGAAAACAATCGAACGTAGTTCTATCTGTTGGCGTATTTCCAAACGACATTATGTTGACGATAGCTGCTGATCTCGGATCGAGATTTCGAACCGCCAATTTCGGCGGTTCGAAATGAACTTCATCTCGATCTCCAGTCCAGCTCTGAACTCGAACGGTGCAACAGTTTTGTGTGTCGATCTTAGATCCGATCTCGGATCGAGTTTAGAACCACGATGGTGCAACCGGGCATGAGACACCATAATGTCGTAACCACGGTGGTCCCGTGCTTAAGAATCGCTTGCTCCTAGGAGTCGCTCGACCAAACATTACTTTAGGGCAAATGGCGCGCATCCGAGACGTCTTCGCGTTGCCGTAAGTGGCGAATCCAAGCGGCAGATCTTGCTGCAGCACGTGCGCAGGAAACCACGTATTGTACAAGCTGAACAAACACGTCACGACGTACCGAAATTGAGTTTGCGACGGGAAAACCATCGAACGGGAACAGGAAACAGGCATGTCGGTCGTAAAATAAAAACTCGAAACATAAATTCTGCCCTTGAAAGTGTTATGACTGAATGTGAAGAAAATGTAGATTTTTTTTTTTTGGAGTGAATACGACTTTTTGATTAAAGCGACACGTGAGGTGCCAAAACGGAAACGGAGATGTGACGTTTGCAGGGTGGCAGAAGGTGTTCGTCATTAAGGGCGTCACGGGAAAAGATAAAAAAAAATTACATGCATTTTATATTTAAATTAACACTAGCAAATATCACCATCACAGCAAAATTTTACTAGCGTGTTTAGTATTAAGGCTTACTTAAAACTTAACATAATACGTATACACTTCTTTTTATTTTAACTTGAAAACTGATATCGTTTATTAACTGTAAAAACACTGCATCGCTCAACTAGAAGTATTATAATTTAAAGATATATTGTAAAGTAATGCCCAAATTTGTTATACTAATTAATTTACTAATAAAAGTCGTAATTTTTTACGGGTTTATTATTCCTTGTGAGAATGTGTCCCTTACAGCTGACTTATAGGCCGTTCATGGCAAAGTGAGCACTTTTTGAAGCTGTTTCATCATGCATAATAACCAATAAATTTATTTAATTGTGACCTCGGACTTTTGGTTTTGGGTATGCTGAATGTATACACTGTGTTTATTACTCACATGACAGGGTTTACATTAACAAGTGGGGGAAGGATATAAATTGGCTGAAAGAATAAAGTAACTAGGGCTTCAAAAGTGCTCACTTTATCACGAACGACGTATATTAGGGGGTCATAAGATTCCCCATGTTAGCAGGGTGATATATCCAGACTTTAAAGTCGTGACTAATAATACGATTGAAGTGAATTTGATCTCTTTCTATTCGAGCACGGCCGCGAGCTGGTGCCACGCACGCAAGGTAAGGGTGGGGACCCGGAGCGACTGGCGACCATGTTGCGCGTGGGCGAAGATTTCCGGCCAGTATATCTCGCGACTGCGATGTATGTGCTGTGTTGTGCTAGAGCGCTAATTTTGGAATCGAAAGGAAAGACCTCGTCCATATATATGTCGATTTAAGTCATTGGTCAAGTATCACTTTCGTTACTTTCATTTCATTGCCGTAGTCCAAAGTAAATATTACTTACTAAAGCCCCTATCATCAAATTTTTCCTTCCAACAAATTTTATCAAATAATCTTGATTGAATGTGTTTGAAAATTGTCACATTGTGATTTTTTTGTTACTTTAAAAATATAATTTGAATTAATATTTTAAAAATCCATTTTTTTTATAGCAGTTTCTTGCTAGCTACAAATAGAGTACTTATTTTGGAATCAACGCCGAAGAAACGCACTGAATTTATATTAGCAAAAAAATAGTCGTGATGACAATTTTCAGTGTGTGTATTTTACTGTTACCATTATCTAGTTCGCAACATCCTGTGTGAACAAAAACGAATTCCGTTTTGGCAGATCACACAAAAAATAGCAAACAAGCCCTTGCGCATTAATGAAATCATTTACACACAAAAATTTCGTGAGCTACCTGGAGGGTTTGTAACTTGAAGTTATACACAGAGAAGTATTAGCTTGTTTGTAACACACACTCAGTGTTACAAACTTAGTTTGAGACAACGCGCAAATTACCCATTTCGTTGCGGTAAATAAATCTATTGTTTGGTATAGCAGAGTACTTAAATATTTTGTTTCAGAAAATGTATACTTGTGTTAATAGGATGTGTTTTGTTCAAATAATGGAAAGTATAAGTATAAATATAAATATAAATATATATAAATATATATATTGTTTCACTGTTACTGCGAAAAATTTCACAAACAGTGGTGCTGATTTTGCAATTCTCGTCAATTTTTACCTACAGTTGCTGCTTCTTGAAGTGTGCTTGTCTATTAAAGTACCTGCACTGATATTTAGCACCTGAATTATGGCAATTTTAAAGTTTGTTTGTACTTGAATATAGAAGTGATAGCAGTGGTGATTTGGGGAAAATTTGCTTATGACTTTTTATTTCAATTATTTACGTGCTTCTACAAACGCGTCGACATAGACAGGCAGTGGATAAAAATAGCACTATTGACGACATGTTTACAGGCAGGGAAGTGTGGTTTCATGATCATACAGATTTGAAATTCCATACCGGAAGCGAAATACACATGCGTAAAAATTTGCATTATTCTATATTAGACGTCCGTAGTGTATCATAACATGAGTTAAAATCCATGTGAAGTTGTAAGCAAATTATTTTACAGATTCCTATTGTGTTAGCATATTTTAATTTTTTTTTGCCAGCCTTTTTGCATGAGCGTAGCACAGTGGGTTACACATTAGTTTTTAAGGTTTTACGAAGACTGTGTTAACTCATTGAACTTAAGCCCAATAATATGGAATCAAATTTGTGGAATTAACACTTACTTCTCGTCTCCGGAAGTATCATGTAAGTAAGGTACCTTACAAATAATCTTACATTCATTACATATAAATATTACACATATCCACAGAACGTCTATACATTCCGAAGAGCAAGGATACATACGTAGTTCTGGGAGATAGCGAGTGTTTCTTCACATATCTCCAATCAAATAACTCGCACTGTGTGTACGAATAAGATTGTCCTATATAAAATAGTTCATCTGACATAATGATTTCCAGCCACATACATGTTATTAACGGTCACTACGTTATTCGGGTTGTGTTAATCCATAATCAACAGTCTGGCACACTTGACCCCCACTAGAAGTAACGTTATCTTGACTGTAGTATGTATTATACTTACGCGATATTTCAGTTCTGTGTGCGACTCTTCGTAGACGGAAATTCAATGACTCACTTTAGTCAAATAAAGTATCGTATGTACTATAAGGTTCGCGAAAGTTTCTGCTCAATTCCTGAGTAAAATTCTCCATTTTACTTTTATAGCTTAAGGCGAATTTAATGGCGTAATTTGTATATCCTGAGTAGGTAGAAATTTCGTACGCCTTTCCCCGGGGTTGGTTGGCTCAGATTCTTAAATCTGTGCCATAACTCCCTGGTGTATTAATCATAGTAAGTTAAAGAAAAACAAGTGTGTTTACTTTTCCAGAGTTTTCTTTAAATTGGCCGTTTCAACTTTTTATTTCCTCACATAACAGCTTCGTAGAAGTTTTTTGATAAATTACACCCCCCCCCCCCCCTCGGCCAGCGAGTGAAATAAAATGCTGTTCCCACCGTATCCAGAAAAAGTTTCTTTACTAGCGAGGAGCGTGTAAGCTTTTGTGTCTGTACCTGATATTTAATTTTTCAAGGAATTTTCTTTTCGAGTTTGTGAATAAATGCGGCCACTTGAAAAAAAATACTTTGAGAGGGAGTGCAGCGCATTCAAACGGCTGTGTCGCAAAGTGAAGGACTCTTGAGGAAATGTCATTTTTTTTTTTTGCGGGGGAAGGAAAAGGGGTTGCAACAAAGCTAATTGCAGGAACTTGGACGAATACGAAAAGAGGGGAGAGAATCAGCGGAGGAACGAAATGTGTAAGACTACGAAATAATTGCCCTGAGATTTTTTTTTTACAAAGCAGTGTAAGATTCTTTTTTTTATTTGTTAGGCACGTGCCTTGTTCCTGAGACTTGTGCTGTCACTTGCCAACCCATTGTGGCACGAATTCTGGCCATGAGAAATCTGTATCTTATAAAAAAAATTACTGCTGATAAAAAAGATACCACAAACATTTTGTTTTAATTGCGTAAGTGTGTCAACGTGGTCGGTTATTTTTTCCCTTGAGAGCTTCTCCGCCAAGCTTTTCTATTCGCTTTTAATTAAATTTTGAGCTTGGAAGTCAAAAAAAATCCTGGTCATTTTTTGTGATGGTGAACCGCTCGAACGTAGCCGAAGGGCCATCAGATGTCCACTTGTGTAATTAGAATTCCATTAAGACCGGGCCCACATGATTACGTTATTAATATGACTAAAACTGTAGTCATGTATCTGGTAACAATTTTTCATTATTTGTGTAACGAAATTAAGCGGGAAAGCCTGCAAGGGGGCAGCTTGACCATATTTATGGTCAATTTTTTTTATTGCAACATCGTAGCACGAGCAAAGTGAAAGCAGAACTGTAGAAAAGTGGTTTAAAATGTCTTAATTTTATGCTTTGAGGATGTCACCTTCTTGTGAAGTTGTATGAATATTAATTCAATTTTTTTTTGGAAAACTAACTCTACGCTCGGTAAAAAATAACTATACAAATCTTAACTACAAACGCACGTCTAATTTAAAAATGCTATTAGACACACAATTTTCCAGCTAAAATTGCTGTAGGAGTGTCATGAAAAATTTTCTCTACAATATATACTTGGTTTACATGCAATTAGTTTTGAACTTGTGTTTGTTTGAGTTGTAACGTGGATCTCAAAATGAAACCACAGGAGAACCACGCTTTAATTTCCAATTAATTTACGTTTGGTATTTTCTTGATATCGAAAATTATTCTAAGTTGCAGCCAAAGCACATTTCCCTCTTAACTATCTTCAAATTTGTTTTGCACAGGGAATAATTAAAAAATACATCTTAATCTGTGTATTTACGTACAATTCTACATATACGGTGTGTCACTATCTTATTCATAGACTTGGTTTTAATGAAAATACCTTTGCGTTTCTGATAGTTTAGTTGTTCTGTGTTTTCTGCATAACAAATTAAAATACTTCTGTTATTTGTGTTATTAATTATAAACAAACAAATCGTTTTTACAAAAATGTAACACAAATACATAAGAAAACTAAGAAAGTTTCACTTTTCTATGTCAGTTGGCATAATTAATTAATTAAACCTACGAAACAGAAGTTCTTATATATTGTGCAGTAAACCTTGGCCTTAATAACTACTCAACCTTAGATACATGAAGTAGACTAGTCTCTCGCACTTTTCACGATTGACGCTGTACCAGTCGTGATACACTACTCTTTCCATCTCCTCCTCTGAAGAATCATTTCTGCTGTACTCATTACTTCAGAAATGCCCATAGATGTTCGATGGAGTTGTGGTCGGGAGACTGACGGGGAGGTTTTCAGTTCTTTTGGAATATTCCAAATTAACCATTCTTTGTTAAAGATGTCGCATACCACAAAATGAATAATTTTATTCGTGTAAAACACATTGTTCGATTTGTACGCATTGTATGTGATGCCATTTTCCTCAAATAAAACACTTTTACACTTAATAATTTTCAGTAATTTGACGTCAAATCCAACATATCCCTTTTTTTTTTTTTTTTTTTTTTTCCCTGCAACCATGGTAACAAATACTAAATTGTACAAATGAAAAAAAAATACAAAGTGAACTAATGCTGTGGACTACCACGTTACACATCTGTTATCACCAAATTATAGAACATATATGTATATGAAAAATAAATGTTAAAGATATTTTTTGCATATTTTCCTTGCTACCGTGTGTACATAACACTTAATTAATTATTTCGTAACACATTTCATATCCGATAGAAATGTTAAATTCATCGCGTAGTATAGAAGCGCTTGTACAGAGACTGCATGTTGTTTGCTGCTAAATTAGTCGTTATTGCTGGGATCTCGGACGGTTCTGCTTTGATTTTCTTCGAATGCTTCTAACTGATCATTGAAATTAAAATTTATTTACAACGCACTGAAGTATTGCGTAACACTTACTGACGATTTGTGCTATTTTTCGTAAGACGAAACCTCTAAGAGCTAAATTAATAATTGTCTCTTTCTTCTTGGAAACAAATTTTTTTCCCCTTGTCAATTTTCTTGAGACAACTTCAGCTTTGATGCGAAACAGGAGCAACGAACTATACGCACACACATTCCACACGACTGATTACGCTACACTCAAGGCCATCAAAAGACTAAATGTGTACGAGTATATGGATAGTAAAGTGACCTTCTGTGGTTACAAACAGTTTTCTTTTTCTTCTTCGGGACTGCGTTTGAGAGGAAATATTTCATCCACAAGGATGGTACATTTTGCTCTTATTTGTTATATACAACACTTTAATACAATAATTTCATTAGCGTAATGGAAAAGTAGACTATTTTGTAATGGCTTCAGCTGTGTATGACTGCAAGTTAACACCTAACGAAATTGAGTATAAAGAAGTGTCTATACCTTTGCAATCAATGTGGTTATGTGTCCAGCAACTCTCCATCCTTATCGTTTTAAAGGTTTCCTTTCTGTTCCCGATAATTCGTACGTTATCGCGACCTCTTGTTATCTGCCTCGCATTCTTGCCACCATGTGTTTTTTATTTTAACTTCTGTTTTGTTCTTTGACGGTCTTGTAGAGACCACTCAACCCTTCCCCTGCTTATTTCGTACTAAAAAAAAACATCCTCCCCCAACTTTTCCATTGGAGAATTTTATGAATTGCGTGTTAATTAGTGGTGGGATAATTGGCGTGATTACGAGAGTTTGAGAAGACTTGATAGCAATTAATTCACCTGACGTCTACTGACTGCCTTTTCGGGTTCAAATTTAGCAATATGCGGCTTCCTTGTTCAGCCAGTCAGTCGGTGTCTCTTACTGGCATAAACGGTGCCATCAAACTGCAGTAAAGTGACGTAAAACTAGTAGGTATAAAGAGTGTTCGGAAATTACACGCCAAGAATGCGGGAGGTGATTCCATGAAAAATAGTCGAAAATATACAGGATGCCATATACCTAAACGGAATATTAAAGGAGATATGATCCTATGAAAATTGGGTTTTGAAAACGTATTTTTTCCGAATGGCTAGTACAACGCCTACAAAGTCCGCAGCAAAAAAGTGACTTGCTTCCCTTGTTGCAGACACACATGCGTAATGCTGGCCGTCCTCGGTGTCTGCGCACATCAACGACATGACCTCCACTAGTGCACACTCCATAGCACGCCAAATGGGCGTGTCTCATTCACCCGTGTAGGACGTACTGTGGGTAAATCGCCATCATCCCTACCGCTGGCAAAAAGTAAAAGGTATTCGGCGAAAATACGTTTTCAAAACCTTATTTTTACAGGCCATTTGTCATTTAATATTATGTTTAGGTATATGGTGTCCTATATATTTTCGACCTCCCGCAGTTTGGGCGTTTAATTTTCGAACAGTCTGTATATACATTTATTAGTGTGGTGCTATATTAAAAGTAGAGAATTTAAGTTTTACAGTAGCGTGGATAGCTAAGGCGTAAATGCCATAATACAGTAATAATTTCAATTTAGGCGATATTTTGAGCATTGTAAGCCGTTCCGTACTTAGGTGAAGAACACGCCAGTTAAGTTACGTGTGGCAAGATGCAGTGTGGGACATGAGAGTCACGGCTTACGGCGACGTTCCAATTGCCAGCGATATGATTTCTCAAGGTCGCAGGCACCAACAAATGCTCGGCGTTGTACAAGGCTTTGATCGTCCGTCGACGCGCCGGTCTGGACGAGCACTGAATATAATTACTGCGATGGGCTGAATTATGCATGAGTCACTTGAGAAGTGGCCTGTCGCTGGAGTCATTCCTACATTCCTACCCCTTTACCCAAGGCCAGGGACGAGCTGGATGATAAAAGTGTGTTCCCCAAGATAGTCCTGGCATTTAGCAGTCGTAATATCGGTGTATCGGGATGCTTGTTTGTTCGTGATTGACATAACCGCAATTGTCACTGCTGTCATCACTCACTGCGGAAAGAACTGTAAAAAATGATACTAAATATGGTACTTTATTTTTAACGCAGAGACTAATTTGTTAATCTAATCTGTGAAGGGTTGGGAAAGTTTATATGAAGGAACAAGCGAATTATTCACCTGAAATGAGTGCGAAAGCCCATTCCGGAAGATCGCCCCTAATGCACCTGGTTAGAATCGAACCTATTACCTATCATAGCAAAAAAGAACTCGGCAAGTGTGAGAAATTGATACACATTGTACTAAATTGTGCTTGAGGTGCACATGTTTTCGATTGGCCGATTCAATTTAAACTTACAATTGAAGGACAGACATTTGTATACAGAAATTTACTGAATACGCATGTATTTACGTGCTTGTAATTGAATGTTAGCTTTTGGAATTCCACATGAGACATAATTTAGATTAACCTTAAGTTAGCACATACTCGAGTAACTTTGGTCTCAAAACAGTAAGTCTCTTGGCGTATCTTTGTCACAATCACCAGCGTATTTAACATGCCTTAAACATATAAAGCTCAGGTTTACCCGGATGAACTTAACAATTTCAAGTGTTAAAGAACGCAATTACTTGAAACTAAAAGGCATGTACAGGAGGAGTGGCAAGGGGGTTTCTTGAGCTCCCGCAGACATAAAGAGATGTCTTGTCAAATTTCCCAGCTTCTGCCTGGAAATGTAAGTAGCTACTGTGAGAAATGTGCGCGGTATTTAGATACAATTATGCCTTATGACCACTACTTTAAAAATTGAGGTTTCAAAATGTTTTACTGAAGAGACTTCAAGCCACTGCTAATCGATTAATTTAGTTATTTTTTTCCAAAAAATTGTTATATATATATATATAAATTGTGCAAGGTGCTATTAATAGCGGTGTCCTTAATAATTGGTGTCTTACTGATATTGTTTGTTATCCTTTATTTTATATTCTTTTGCATGCTCGTGTTAACGCTGACGAAAAATAACGGTTCCAGATTTGTGTAACACTTAAACGTTGATAACTTTCCGTAGCTGCATAAATGTTGTTGTTAATACTGACTGGAATGCTAACAGTACTGTTGGGAGTGAATTACGGCAAGTATTTCCAAAGGCTGTTCGTGGTAAAGTGAGTACTTTTGAAACGAACATTTGATATAAATCAGTTCTTCTATCTACATGCTGTATGTAATACATTGTACACCTGCGTGGAGGCTGCTAGACAAGTTGGTAGGGAATCGGTAAAAATAGTTCATAATACTTTATGGTGTATTGCAAGTGTAATGTTTAAATTTATAATCAGTGAAGTTAGTGTTCTTTGTTTTATACAAATTGAAGTATTAACTTGCATATTAGCGACGCATTTACATACATTCCTAACCATTCCTGCACGGTTCCACTAGGACTGCACATGAATAAAGTAGTCAGGCCCATTACGATGTTAATATTACTTACGTTGAAAGAATAAAAAACGAGAAGTCCGAGTAGATCTTAAGCAAGGCTTTCAAAAGGGCTCGATTAACCCTATCCTCATTTTTTTTTAGTGCTTATCCGGTATTCGAACCTGAAACGTAAGGGTGACAATGAGATAGGCCTACTGTAAGCGAAGGTCACTGTGCTATGACAAGCTGGGGCGACTGTGGCACAATAAAATTCACATTTGAATGTCCCCCTATTTCAGTGGGATGTTTAAGATATTATGGCTATGACCAAAGTCACCCACCGTACGGTAGTCGAGTTGGGTTTTTTTCACACTTATTGAATCAAACCTTTGATGAATCACTCCACGTATGATTTTTTTAAGTGGTTTCCTAAATATTTCACATATCACGTGTGTTTCATACTTCTGTTAGTATAAAATAATTAAATTTTTTTTTGTTAATTAGAACCTCTAATTATTTATTATTTATAAATTCAAATATTTCGCTTATAGTTAATTAGTCTAAAACAGGGATAAACCAGGTGTGTTGGCAATGCCTAGTAATAAATAGTTATTACGGAAAGTATTATAAAAGTGAGTGCGTACGAATGTGGTGCGTTGTCCCTTTGGTGTACTTTTCTCGAATTGATTAAGCTTTTTTGGAACGAGGCGGATGAGTATCATGAAAGCAGAACTAATGCAAGGCATCAGAAAAGTTGTAAATGAAGCAAGCTAACAAATCAAAGCTTTCCTAGCGACAGTCGCAGAGGTTCGACGGGATGAAACTAGCCACTGTCCAGTTTTGTCTCCGTTGCAGCGGGTGACCTTCCACGCTCAAGTCATCGCGCTCGTTGGCTAGCGGGCCGGACCGCCCACACGGCATGACTCAGTATTCATGAGCATAGAGTCCGTATCCAGCTGGCTCGGAGCCCGAGGGTGATCGCGTAATTCCGTCGCCTTTTTGCCCATCTTGTGTACAGGATGTGAACGAGAGCGTGTTGCACAGGTCGGAAGTCTGTCCAGTTCTTCAAGAATGATAGCTAGAGCCTATATTATACGGTGAATAGCGACAAAACAGAAATAACACCGAAATGCAAGTTAATACAATGCCTAACACCGAGATTTCAGTTAAAACACAAAATAAATGAAATTTAGCCCAAATATATTTTTTTTATCCGTAAAACCGTAACCAACAATTTGTATCCAAAAATGTTTAAACTGCGTGATGATAAGAATAATTTAAGTTTCCAGATGATGGGAACAAAAAAAAATAATTTTAAGCTGTTGTCATTAAGTCTGAGTGGATAACAGCGGTAAGTATTGAATACCATGTTGATGAGAAATTATCATTTAATGAGAATAGCAAAATCGTAAAAGCAAATATAAAAATAATTTTCTTTCCAGTATAAAATTATTTTTTCTGTATAAAAATATTTAAACTATTCGTGTAAGACTGTAACGCAAATTCTGCACTGTTTAGGAACCTCAACATACAAGTTACGAAGAAACGAAACCTTTCAAAACTGATTTTTTAACCTATGGTAATGCTCTGCGTTATCTTTGTTTAAATAAGTTGTTTTCTCTTGCTTTGTTTAAGCAATTGCATTAACATTATTATAACATTTTAATGGAAATATGCATATAAAATAAACTATCAACAAATTTCAATAATAAAATTAGAATCAAAACAACACGCTACAATGTTGGCACTAATAATTCGCAATTTTAGTTATGACGTTTCAATTTCTAACACTTTCATAATAAAACCGATAACGCCGAAATCGGGTATTATTAAAAACGAAATTTGCCTTAAAATAACACCACAAAATCTTGTCCCTACTGATAGCACTTGACAGTTACACTTGTTGCATGGAAGCGCTTCGTGTGAGCTGCCCGGATTACTACACTTCTCCGTTGAGGTTTCACAAACGTTTCCAGTTTAGAACTCTCCGCGAAGTCGGAAGAGTATCCCGCAGAAAGAACGGCGGCGTCAGCTGTCTTTCAGAGAGTCCCGCAGAACCTCACTACGAGGTTCACGTCGTGTAATGAAGACGCTGGTTGACACTTCAAACGCCTTCTGTAATGCCGTACAGCATTTTCACGGCATCCGTTCACAATTAGTAAGCATTTAACATCTAACAAACGCATTCTTACTAACAGAACCCTCATTCGTGTAATTCCGTAGTGTTCTAGGGGGATGGGGGAAGATCACTGCTAAACGTCGCTGGCCTGTACCTCACAGAAAGCTTTTGACAGCCATCAATAAGCTCCGTCATAGAGCCGCTGAAACTGGTCAACTCCGCACACGGTTTACTCGGATGTTTTAGTGTAGGATTAGTACAACTAGATTATGGACAAATATTTATTTTTACTGTAAAATACGGGTCGTATCAAGGCTGGGTTCTCAGTGCGTATATCAGTGTTAAGGGGACTATGTACGGAAACATTTTCTGTGAAATCGTCGTTTACACGTAAACTTCGTATCTCGATAAATAGAATCGTCACATTTAGTGTATTCTTAAAGAAAGAAATTCGTGAAAGCGGTCAAATATAGAATTTCTAAAGCTTGCCAATGCAGTTTCCTTTAGCGGCAAGAAAAAAAGTACAAACATACGTGCGTAGTTTAATCTGTGGTCTTTTATTGCTGTTAATAAAACCCCTATGTGCAGATCTAATTTGCACAGTACAGCGTTCCGACGGAAACACTGCGTGTCTCGCGCGTAGGAGCGATGAGGCACTAGGCGTGCGTGTTAGTGTCGCCCGTATCGCTCACTCGCTTCTTGACCTTGGCCACGCAGCTACATAATACCCTTAAGCCGATTCTTAATTCACAAAAAATGTTTTTAGTCGAACCTTCGAACAGTTCTGGGTTGCGCATCACTTTGTACGGTAGTGTGAACATGTTAAAAACAAAGACGTTAACGTCGTGGCTTTTATGAGTAAGGTGTCGAAGAAAATTAACGAATACTTCCCAAAAATGATTGGTTTTAACGCGCTTGAGCAATGGACTTCATAAAGCGGCTAAATATATCCGGTCGATTTACACGAGAACATTTTTTGAGAGGCCCTTTAAGAATTAAAGCAAGTAGCGCCTAAAATGTTGGCGTCTCGTGTGTTTGTTTCATGAACTAGTATATTCTGCACTTCATTATTCCCAGCATTTAATAAATGAAGTACTCGATGTGCTTCATGGCGAAATTAACACCTCAATCTGAAAAAAAAAAAAAAACCGCCCCCCCCCCCCCTCCAACCACAACGTTTTTGTTGTCTTTCGAATTTTTGCTCAAAATGCTGCCGAACATGGGCTTATAATATTTGCTATTTTTCTGCTGTAGAAACAAATATCACTAAAAACATTTACCATTGCCGAGACGATAACAGTAATCAAAAACTGCAGACTTAAAAAAAAAAAAAAAAAAAAATTATCTCCTATGAATTATAGTTGAACGAGTCTAAAAGTTAAATTGAAATTCTTACGTGTTTGTTTAGGCGAAATGTGGGCAAATGTAAGTAGGCTGTGTCTTATTGACTTTTTAGAATCTACAAAATAGGGGAAAAAGAGGAGGGGACGGAATGAACCTTCAAACAATTGCAAATATTTTCTTTACTGTGTGTGTGTATTTCTGTAACAATCAGTACTGGTGCTAGTTCCATTATGCCAGGTTGCCCACGTCCCTTTTAAGTTTGCAGTTGTGTGTAAAGACGAATCATCCCATCACGTTATCTCTTATTTAGCATACTCTTTGGAAAATATCTGGATGAATTTGTGGAAATTTTGATAATATATAAATTGTTGCCGTTGGAAATTACGAATTGGCGTTTTCTCTCTTAACCCATCGTAGGAGATGTTCAAGAAAAGTTATTTTATAATAGGTCTTGAACAGTATGATAAAAAATAGAAAAAGTTGTCTTCTGTTCAAAAAAAAAAAAAAAAACTGTTCCTGGGCGCAGAATTAAAATTCATATATTGAAATGTTCTGTGTGTAAGGCATGTTCCACCGAGGTTTAAAAACTTTTTTCTTGCATTCTAAGTAGAGATTGCTTTTTAAATTCCGATTTTCCCTGCCCATTTATTTTTGATCGTAAGCTTCCCGACTTGTTCTGCATCGCATATTTGGTGTTACATCGCTGTGGATTCACGTGAAGCTCAACAGCGTGCTTAAAGTTGCAGAAATTCGCGCACAAAGTGAGTTTGTTGGTTAATTTCGGAATACTTTCGAACGGCGTCGGCGCTTCCCCTAGCCGGCGTTGAATATTCCAATACCGTAGCCTGTCCCGAGGCTTGCGCAATCGAGGGAAATTTACCTCTCTTCAGAAGTTTCTACTCTTTCCGCCAGCCTGTTCGTTTTGTCGATGGAAGCGTAGCATGGTGTGTTAAGAGCTTTATTTTATTGGGCTTATAATACGTTACACTTTGGACACGCATTACCGGCATTCTAGACGAGTTTAAGGAGAGTCGCCAGTACCCACGACTGTAGGCTATTCAAGGTAAAATGAGCACTTTTGAAAGTCCTGCTTAAGATTTACTTGTATTCACGTAGTGTATTCTTCCGCCTTATGTAGGATTAACATTGTCATGGGTCTCATCAATTTATTCATGCGTCGGTCAAGTGAAACTGTGAAAATATTAGAAAAGTAAATGTTTTAGAAATCTGCTGATTTTTACACTTCGATGCATTTAAAGAAAAAAAAAAGTGAAAGCGAAAGAAATAATTAAAATGATCAGAAATTGTTACCTAACACTTTTTATTTGACGTTAAGATACGGAACTACTTCCCATCCATCGTTACCAACTTTACTGGGCGCATGTCACTTAAGGCGCCCTTTAAAGTGTATGCAGGTAGGGGCAGTGATTTTTTTATAAGATTGATTTCAAAAGTGCTCACTGTATCGTGAACAGCCTTTTGGGCACTTAAGTACAGTTGATCTCTGTATTCCAACCAAATTCCTGTCGGTCCATGCTACATCGGACACTGAGGGCTCTCGTGACTGAAAGACTGTCATTCAGTGGACAGCGGAGTTGATTATCTCAGTCAATGTTCGTTCATATGTAACCAGATATAAAACATATCGTGATACGTACAACATTTTTGTTGTATGTAGTTTCCTGTAAGATACTTTATTTTTATATGGCAAATCATGGTTGGACCACGCATACGTGACTTTTCAACCGCAACACATTGTGCTGGTTGTAGTTTCCTAAACTAAGTGAATTTTTAAACTAATGTAGGCGAACCTCGCCCAACTTAATCTAACGTAACATAACCTTACCTAAGCGCATATATATTCTCGGGGTGTACAACCAGAATATTCACATCACGTTGTTTTGTTTTATTTGGTTTTATTGCTTCCATAAGATCTTTTTTCAATACTTAGCTGTGCATAGATATTGGACAAGTCTGTTATTTTACCGGGTTTCAGCCGTGATTGGTTTGGACGCTAGCATACAATGTAAAAATTTAGTTATTTCGAATCTCGGGCAAGTTGTTCATGGGGATAAGTTTGCCTTTTGTTAATTGTAAGCCAATCCCCCTCCCATTTTTTCCCCAAATTGTCTTGTTGACATGAAACTAATACGTCAGTAAGCAACATCTGAAAATGCGAGCCAGTCCACTGTGATAACACAGCATCGATACAGATTTTCACAGAAGAAGCAGACACAATTAGCTCCAGAATTTATGTATTTCGCAGCTTGTCTCGATGAGAACATTGGTAATACTATTCTTATAAGAAGCCATAACACATGGTGTATTAATTTAATAGAAAGTGGAAAAAAAAGGGGGGGAAAAGGGGGGGGGGGGATATTGCTTGCCTCGTAATTTTTTCAAACACGTCTAATTTTGTAGACATTTTGGGCAATATCATTTCTTAAGAATACATGCCAAATTATCGATAGTTCTGTTTGCGCGCTACAAAAATAATTGAAACAAAACTATATTTGCAAAAAAGCAAAATTTATTTAGCAAATTATATTACGAACTGTATATAAATAATCCGACACAAAGAGTTAGTAAATTATGGAAAGTAATTGGTTGATTATATAATATATATATATATATATATATATATATATATATATATATATATATATATATATATATATAACCCTTCGAGAGGACAATTTATTGACTTTGTTTTCATTTTGTTATGCAAAACGTGTACAGCAAAATAATATTTGCTTAAACATTAAGATTGGCTCGGCAGTATTTGTGACGTTTGTATGCACGATGCAAATGTTGGCTCTGCGAGCGATAGAAAGGCTGTTTAATGGCTGTCTGCTGCGTTTGTGAGCACACGGAATTTTTAATGCCTGCGTCTACTCTTTGGGCTTCCAGGAGTTCCTACATCATTGCGTGGGTGCGTACGGTGATCGAACTCGTTTCGCGAGCCGCGTTTGTCGATAAGGTGCTGTTGGTAGTGGCGGCAGATCAAACCGTGTTTCGGGGCCGAGGGAGTATGAATTGTGGGAAAAAAACTTGGGAGTTCGGTCAGCCAGGATTCTGCAGAAGGAAAAAAGAGATGTTTATGGGTTCCATGGGAATAAACGTGGTTTGGCTCTCCAGGCATCCCATTGCCTCTACGCGCAAAGTATTGACCTGGCCTGCAGTATTTTTTTTTTTTTTTCAGGCTGCTTGCAACCGTCCAGATAGAGTTTTAAGCGATGGTCATATTACTTTACTGGCGGAAAGTTGAGTTTGTAGTTGTACACTAGTTTTACAGATACTCACGTAATGTGTTTAAATACTTGTAATGCTACCTGTGGTTTTCCTCATGTTGAAGGGCCTCGCTGAAACGTATGCAGTTAGCTGGGAGTGGTGAAAGTTGTATTCCAATTTAGGATGACCTGCGTGTTTGTGTGTGTATCCCCCACTCCCCCTCTTCTTCTACATTGAATTAGCAAACAGGTTTACTGGTTTCTTCCAAAAGCTTGTTTTTAGACACGCGTTAGAGCAGTTGACGCGCCTATTAGGCGGGTTGGTAAGCGAAACAGCTTCATGTAAGCTCCCGCTCGAAGCAAGGTAGCGTATGCAGCAGACTCGCTGGAGAAAAAGCCACGCAGAAACGCCCAGTTCAGCGGGACGAGGTTCGAACCGCTAACCTCACCGATGGCAGGCTAGTGAGTCAACTATCTTTCAAACGACTTGGTAACTAGTCATTTGTGCTAGTTTCAAATTGGGAGACATTGAGGTAGCCCAGTTGGGACTCTAAATTACGATTCTTTTGTTTTCCGAGTTCAACTATGTACCTAATTTCCCACATAGGTCGCATTTCCCTGGTAGGTTCCATATTTTGTACATACAGTAAGTCAAATTTTCTATGTGGTTTACACATTCTCTATATAGGCCTACATCAAATTTTCTGAGCACGTTTTCCATACACGTTCTACATACTTCGCCACGTTCCGCACTTGTCAGCCTTTTCCGCACATACTTCACCTAGCATTTTTGGCTGCGTGATAGCGTGCCTGACTCGCATTCGACAGGTCGTGAGTCCCAACACCGCCTGCCGCACGCGTAATCACCTGGGATGGTGGTTTTCCATTCTCGCTGCAAGCACGTGTCGATGCAGTTCTTGAATTGTTATAATGGCGTTCTAACTAGCATCTCTATTTATGCTAAATGGAGACAAATATTGCTGTAGGCTGTACACGGTAAAGTGAGCACTTTTCAAAGCCCTGCTTAAGAACAACTTCTGTGCACGTTGTTTATTCTTCTGCCTTATGTAAAATTAACATTGCCATAGGCCTCATCACTTAAGTTATGCGTCGGTCAAGTGAAACTGTGAAATGATTAGAAAAGTATATATTTTACATATCTCATTTTTACTCTTTGACGCATTAAAAAAAAACAGGAAATGAAAGAAATAATTTAAGTTATCACATATGGTAACCTAACATTTTTTATTCGACGTTAAAATATGGAACAACTTTCCATACATCGTTACCAACTTTACTCGGCGAATGTCACATAGTGCGCTCGTTAAAATATATGCAGGCAGGGGCAGTGACTTTCTCTAAGGTTCATTTCAACAGTGCTCAGTTTATCATGAACAGCACTTATGTTTATTACGCTTTGTTAATGTCGGTTACGTTGGTGCCGTTAGGAGGAGCGAGAGGAGGGGAGAAGGCGCGTCCACCGCCAATAATTTGTCTTACTTAGCTTCGTGCTGTACAGACATTTCTTTAGTTACGTGGCAGTTGTGCTCACTTGTCTACCAGTTCACAGCGTTTACATTTACGGGAAAACGCATAAAAGTGTCGATTTTAAATTACAGTACTGTAGTACGTCCACAAAAACATCCTCAATTCAGTTGGTATTTAAAAAATTGCAATTTATATTTTACATTAAATAGTTTTGAAACAGTTTCATCGTAATTAAATATTCTGATATTTTATTTTTTGGTACAAAGTTAGATATCTTACAGAAAATGTTTATTTATAATTTTTAAACCAATTATTGTAAGTTAATTAGCGTATATTTACACGAAGTTGCGTGTCTTGGAATCGTGACGTATAGTCTATTCGCGCTTTCTTCACAGTTTTTGAATCAAACCTTTGAAAAAACGCTTCATGTGTGAGGTGTTTGTTATTTCCTAAACATTACGTTTAACACAAGCGTTTTATACCCGTGTTAACATAAAAGTATCATATTTTTTGTTTAAATTGAAATGTTATTTACGATTTATGAGTAAATTGTAATGCTTGATTTATAAATAACTCGAAAAAAATGACAAAACACGTGCGTTAGTAGCGCCTAGTAAGAAATAGTTCTCATGCAACTGAGTGCGCATGAATGCATGTCCTTTGGCATAATTTTCCCCTGAGTTGGTAAAGCTTGGTTTGCCCGAGGCGAAGGAATATCCTGGAAATAGAACTTTCGCAAGGCTTCAGGAAAGCGTGAAATGACCGTGAATGGATTATAATAATTGTTTGTCGATGATGTTTACGTTCCCCCACGTAAATCCGCGGCGTCGACGGTCTTGCTGGCTGCGCGCGTGTGGTGTGGGTTGTTGAGGGGCGAGCTGTGGGTCCCACATCGGCGCCGTGGAACGCTTGGCGGCAGGAGGAGGGGGGAACCGACCCGGGCGACCCTAGACGACGGGCAATCTCCGGAGGTTATTGCGAGCGGGTCGGCGCCAACCAGCCTCGGAGAATTAACTTTAATTTGACGGCGGAGATACAGGTAGGTAAGCCGCCAGACTTGAGGGGGGGGGGGGGAGGGTGGACTGTAACATCGACCCCTTGAAACCCGAGCTTTCTCCCTCCCCCATCTCGGCTCTCGATGGGGGAGGCTGCCCGCACTACACTTTTTAATTACGCCCTCATAACATGGCTCCCGAGATTTTAATTAACGTTAAGCTGCGCCCGAGATGGTCTCCTCACTTCATCATGTTTAAGGTTTATGTCACTCGTATTTCATCTCTCTCCTCTCTGTCTCTCTCTCCCCCCCCACCCCCTCAGCCTCGGGAAGCATCAGCCGTCTGCTGAACCAGACCCCTCCTTTTAAAGCCGCGGGCATGGAATAATTCCGCGGACGAGCCTCGAGCCTAGTGCAGTCGCGAAGTAAATAAATCCCGAAACCCAGCTCCTCCTTGGTTAGCTTCTGCGATTCTCCCTCGCACCCTTCCTTTCTCCCCATTCCCCACACCGCGTTTCCCGGATTACTGTCTGCATGTTGCAGGGGGGGGGGGGGGTGGAGCTCGCGTGAATGATTAACGATTTGGCAAACAACTCGGAAATTACTTCTCTGCCGTGATTACCGCATCCCGCCTTCGTCAGAGTTCTTCTCTCGCTTCATCCCTAAGATGTGGGCGCGACTAACACCCTTCAAGATAGAAGAGCGCGTGCGGTTTCGAATACACAGACATCCGCGTGCGCCAAGTACGCTCTCTGTTCTCTCGCTTGAAGAGCGTCAAGCTTGTGGGTTTCATCTCGAAATGCGAGGTGTCACTTCTTCCGACCACAAGCTGTGCCTCGCTGCTCAAAATGGCATACGCTCACTTGGCACATTAAGGCTCTTGCCTACCTGGCTCTTGAAACGCGTTGCTGAATGTTTGAAACACTCGTATTCCTACGGAACTGTTAAAAGTGCGTCCAATTCACGGCACTCCAAAATTGCCAAAAACTGCTTTTTCATGGTACTGTATCTCGAAATATAAGCGTCAGATATTACACACGAAACTACTCAAGGGCCCTGCATTGATCCTTGCCACATACTTTCTATGAATATAATAATTAGGGCTACAGCTGAAAATCCCATGGGGGTATACGCAGAGTGACGAGAACACTGCACGCCAGTTGAGAGCCTTGCGCTTAGCGGCGATGGTGCATTTGATAAGCGTGGCAGTATCGCCCTTATCGTTCCCGCGATTCTCGGACTCAAACGCGTGAAAAAGCGCTAGTATAGGCGGGGGCCTTAAGAATGCAAACATAGCAAGTACTTACTGTATGTATGTAGTTCTGTTCGATAAAAAAGAAGTGCTTTGTGGAAGCACTCCTAGCCCTGGAGCTAACGACAGACGTCGAAATGACACATTTGTGCTTCGTGTGTCCCACACCCCTGCTGCTGTTTTCGGACAACACCTAAAAATAAATATGTCACTGAATGCAGATTTGATTAGAACATGAACGGACTCGTCTCGTGTTCATGTTAGTAAGCCACTGGAATTGATCACAGGCTCTCACGGCCATTGTTACGTGGCTCTTCTCGACTTTATAAGTTGTAGCCACCTCTTAAGATATAGTTCAGATGCAGCTTAAAGGGAAAAGTGCATGAAGACAGTATATTTACCCAATTTTCACCATAAGTTTTTACAGAGGGTTTACCGAATTATTTTTTTGCACGATAAGACATAAAATAGTAATTTTGAATACCTTCATACATTGTTAGATATTCACTGTTTTCATTATTTTCGGAGCACTGATGGAAGATATGAAATGAGATATTCTTTATCTTCCGAGAATTTTAAATACAGTGAATATCTAATGATGTGAGAAGAAGTTTGAAATTATTATTTTTTGTATATCTCGTCGTGCCAAAAATTAGAAAAAGCCTCAAAAAAAATTTAGTGATACAAATGAGATAAAATGTGATTTTTGTGATTCATTTCCCTCAATACTCAAAAGCCAAGTCAATATATGCTGTATGCGATTTCCGGCGCCGTTGACGCCAGACGAGGCAGGTGTATGTATATAGTTTGGCTGGCTGAAGAAAGGAGACAGCTCATCTCGTATGCGTCTCTTGGGCAGAGATATAACATAGAGGTATATACCGTAGTACGTCGTGGTTAAGGCGGACTCCCACCCGCCATCTTGGATTTATCGCCAAAGCTCCAATTTTATAAGGTGTATTGAAATTTCCCGCACGACATATCCTAAATAACAGCTTCACAAACTTGATCAAACTGCCCCAGCTTCGGTACATTTGTTAATTTTTAGCTGGCAAATGTCGAGGCGAAACGCGACATTATTCCTTGCGAACAATTACAAAGTCGACCTCGGACAATGCACTAGGAAATACTCTGTGCTCTGTCGTTCCAAAAAAACATTATACACACGTGTATTTCCTGAATATGGCAAATGTCGAGGCGAAACGCGACATTATTCCTTGCGAACAATGACAAAGTCGACCTCGGACAATGCACTAGGAAATACTCTGCGCTCTGTCGTTCCAAAAAAAACATTATACACACCTGTATTTCCTGAATATGGCAAAAATGCCATAAATCCAAGATGGCGGGTGGGAATCTGCCTTAATCGATATAAGATTCTGGGGTTGAGAAGTGCGAAACACATGGTAAAGAAACTGAGCTATATCTCACTACGAAGGCTGATTGGAACCACGTGCAGCAGATATGACTCGAACCCGCCACTTCTGAAGAAAGAAGTGGATATGTTGCATGGCTTTTGGCTTTATTCCCCGTCGAGGAGACTTGTAAATGTAAATCATGTGTTCAGTTTTTTTTTCTCGCGAAAATGTTCATTGGCCTTCTTTTCACGACTTTTTTCGTTAAATACATAACTCTTGTTTTCATTTAGGTATATTTCGTTTCTTGTTCACTAGTAAATATTTTCTATAAACATTTTAAAAGGCAATTTTTTTCTTTCAAAATGAACGTAAGTTTTCGTTTGGAAAACATGATTCTGAAAAATGCTAGCTAGTTCTCGGAAACTGTTTCGCTTTCCCGCCATTTCGCAGGGCTTTGCAAAGTAATCGCGAACGCCTCAGCCCCACGCCAGGAGTAAGTTTGCACTAAGAAAATAACGGTTTCGTAGAACACGCAAGTCCGATAGTATCTCATGCCAGGCAACCTGCAGATATGTGTGTGTTTATGGAAATGTGACTTGCGTTGGAAATGCTGGTCGAGCTGCTAGCGTAGTACAATTTTTCAAGTATTTTTCTCGTAATTTTTTTTAAATGTTATCCAGCAAAACTAGTGCTGATAAAAAGAATCGAAAGAACTGTTTTGCACAGAAAAAAAATAGTATTTCAGCGTATTTTATCGAGTGGCCTGTGCTGGTTATGTAAAAAAAAAAAAAACATGCGGTAGCTTTTGTGTGCGAAAATTCTGAATAATGGAAATGAAACTTGGAAACGTGATTCCTAATTGACCTTGTTGGCTCTGTGACCTCTGCGCTACCAGATTAAAACAACACCGAAAATTCCTCCAAAGCGGGGAAATTTGATTGCGAACCAGTGAAAATTGTTTCACTAGAAACACCGGACAGCCGGGTAATAAACACAGCATTGAAGATAAATAAAATTGTACAAGGACGAAGGCATAAGAATTTTTCTCCGCTCTTTTGGAACTAGTTTCCTGCTCTGATCCTGTAGAGGGAATCTAGGGCGGAGTGTCCGTATCAGCTACTCCACATTTTCCAACATTGGACTGCTTATGTGTGGCCAGGATTTAGGGTTGAACACTTCCGCTAACCTAGGTTTAAGACAACTAGAATATATTTAACTATAGGCCGTTCACAGTTATTTGAGCAGTTTAGAAATCAAACCTTTGAAAAACATCATTGTACCCACCTACATGTATTTTAAAGGGCATATTTACCGGCATGCGCCCAGTAAAGTTGGTAACGGAGGAGTAGAAATAGTTCCATGTATCAACGTGGAATTTAGAATTTTATGTCAACATTTGTGAATACTGAAATTATTTGTTTTACTTTCTTTTTTTTAATACACATAATGTAAGAATTAGCAAATATGTAAAATGTCCAATTTTCTAATAATTTCACAGTTTCTCTTGACGGACACGTGAATAAAGTGATAAGTCTCGTGACAATGTTAATTTTACGTATGGTGGAAGAATACGCAATGTGAATACAATTAGATCTAAAGCAGGACTTTCAGAAGTGTTTAGTTTACCGTGAACAGCCTATATAAATTCGTATAAAAGAGTGGGTCTGTTTGAAACTCAAGTGTACTATCAAACACGCCCATCACTGTTGACCATGTGATTTTGACACTTCCATTGGCGGTAGGCGATTCAGTGCTGGGGACTTGCGTAGAAGACGAGAAGTGGTTCGTTGTCATCAACGCAAGTATAAGATTGCGTCCAGTTGGCAATGACGTAGTCTAGCGACGTGCTGAGCTACTTAAAAATACTTATCGTTCGTTCTAGAGACCGTCAAGAGGGTCAAACATGTGGCTCAGTAGGGTTCGCCTGGACGAGAGGGAAAAGGAGCGATGGTTAACATAGGTTATTTGGTATGCGATACGATGGTGCCACGAGGAGACTAAAGCGACACAGATCTATCTTGTGTTGGAGTAGGGAAATATTTCCAAAAACGCGGATTAAACATTTTGTTGCTCTTTCCTTCCGTAGCATCACTTATATTACATGATAATAATGAAACCGAACTCCGCAGTTTTTTTATGACGAGTTCTAGCAGCCAAGGGCTCTGGACCCATAGGGCTGCTGTCCAGTGATTGCGTTATCGGTAGACGAAACAGCACTTCTGTGTAAGTCAAGATAAGGAAATTATAATCAGTCGTTTGTTGATTTAGTGGCCTGAGAAAGCAGGTCACACCAAGATAATTTGAGCTCGAGTCCACGTTATGCAAAACTTCTTCCCCAGTATTTTCTAAACCAATTTCGTTTGCATTTGGAATGTAATTTTGCAACACGTGTGTGATTGCATTTCATGGTGATGGTCTGCAGTAGCAGGAGGGGAGGCGCTGTAAAAATCATTCTCTATACAGTCATTTAAGAAGTGTATCGTATTCCACCCATTTTAAACGTTTATGAAGTGTTTGTATTTTTTTTTCAGGTGAGTGGTAAGTATATTCAAACTAAAAAAAGAATTTCTTTTTTCCCCTGTCTGCATGGTCAAGTCGTTAGTACAAATGATCGTTTTTGTACGTGTACATCTGCTTTGTAATTTCTAAAGTATTGAATCACCTATATATAATCGGGGCAGAATTAACTTCAGAACATTGTTACCGAATTACCTCTTAATGAAGACTGATTAAACTTGTTGGGCGTGACATAGCCTAAAAATTAAGGTCTATTTAAATCTTCCCGTAATTCTTAAAGAATCCATAGTGTTTTTGTGTATGTTGTAATTATTTTGTAATATCAGTATTTCTGTTGGACATGTTCTTTGCTCCGATAATTACCTTAATTTAATCGTCTCCCGCCTCACTAAAAATAAAAAACCCACGTTATTCCCACAATATCAAAATAAAAGTGAATAGACATACGTAGATGTAGGATAACGGCATACAACACTTCAGGATAATTTTAGCCTACATTCTTGGGTGATGGGTTGCTTCTTGAAAGCACACGCAGTCCTCAACAAACATACACATTGATTTATGCCACACTCATTCCTAATGCGGGCTTTTATTGAATAGTTGCAACAAGAGTTTAAGTATGTTTCTTTTTCGGGAAACAAAGGTAATGCGATATACCACATGGTGCAGTTTGGCCAACCACTGGCTGTGTCAGTCCGAACAGTGGCCGGAGACGGCAGAAATGTTAGGCCAGCAGAGAACGTCAGCTTCTCTCAAAACACTGCCATTACAAATGTAGGAATTTTTTTCCATCGTGATTGCTAAATGAATTGGCGAGCTCCCGGAGCACATGGATCACGAGATTTCGTACTTTGATTATTGGTGAGCTTGTGAGTACGTGTGCCTTAGATGTAATTTATTTCCATTTAGCTTCAAACCACCTCTTAGTCCTGTATTACATCCGGCATGAGCGCGGAGCCGTGTGTGTGTGTGTGTATGTATATATATATGTATATATATGTATATATATACAGACATGCATGCATGCATGCAATAATGGACATCCTCTAACAAGACCTAAAATAGTTATATTATGCCATATGTGTCTTTCAGAGAAAATCTGGCCTAACAAAAAACGCTTTAAAAAAAATTGTATGAATTAAGTAATTCATACAATTTTTTTTAAAGCGTTTTTTGTGGGAAGTGTGTTTTAGGAAATCCTCTCACCACGATGGGCTCCCGGACTGGGCATCATTTCCTGCCGAGGCGAGATATTTCCCCCCTCCACATTTTGTTTTTCGGAAACAGAGAGAAAATAATTTAGCCTCCATCTAGCTGGACTTGCGTGACTCATTAGTAGTGCGACCCGGAGCAGGAAACTGATTTCATCTGCGGGTCCCGCCGTTGTGATAAATGTCCCATCCCACCTCTAGACATGAACTTTCCCTCCCTCGTCCTTCAACTGCTTGTTATTAATTCGCCCGCAGATAGCATCGGAAAATTGCAGACAGCCATCACGCCCATCACGCAAGCGGGCGCGTGCTCGGCTCGAAACTGTGTCGCCGTCTACCGACGACGCCGTAATCATGCCGAGATCATCACCTAGATGGCGAGCTCTTCCATGACAATCATTAATTACAGTTTTGTCAAAGCGAGCTCATAATAAGTGAAATGCACCTGGAAAGAGATTGACCCGTTATTTTGTTTTTTCGTTTACGATATGCTGCTTGAAAACTTCTTTATTCACAGAAAATAAAATTATGGTACACGTAATACTTATGTATACATGTTTGTTAGTATTTGTGCACACACATGTTTTATAGGTGTGTTCATACACACGTGTGTATATATATATATGCATACATGTGTGTATATATGTGCATAAACACATGTGCATATATGTGCATACACATATGAAATATATATGCATACACACGTGTGTATGTATGTGCATACACATATGCATGTATATATATCCATACACACATGTGCATACAAATATGTACGTGTATATTTGTGCATACACACGTGTATGTTTATATGCGTGTACATATGTAGACATGTATATGTACAGTATGCATATACACATATACATATGTATGTATATGCATGTACACATTTATGTGTATGCATGTACAAATTTACACATGTATGAGTATGTGCCTGTGTGTACACATACACATGTACGTGAGTATATGAGTATGTGTACCAAATTGATTTGATATTAAATTGATATCAAAGGGTTAATTAAGTTAATCGAAAGGGTTGACAAAAGGGTTTAATTCAATGAAAGGGTTAAGTTTGTGGAAAGGGTTAAATGGATTGAAAGGGTTAATTTCTAATTTTTCCCTTCATTTCCTTTCTTTCTTTCTTTTTATCTCGAGCTTAGAAATATAATTTACACGAGAGAGAATTTTAACTATGTGAATAACATCTGATGCCGACAAGTGCAAACTCACTAAACGAAATCGAGCTAGTCAGTAAGAATAAATAAAGATTTCCAAACTAGCATTTGAATTATACGATTTAAATTTTAAACAGACACAATAGCATAATAGAAATACAAATACACTACTTAACGCCTCTTACACACACTTTGAGTGTTTTTTTGAAAAAAGTCTATTTGATGTGGAGTCTGATGTATTCATGTGTCTAGCGTAGCAATTATGTCGTCTTATAAGCTGTGTGTGTGGGGAGCCTGATTATATACATGAAGGCAAATGATTTTAAATTTTCGAGAAAAGCTCTGCATCCGTCCTACAACTGACAACAAAGCGATAATTTTTTAACTAAAGTTTCACTATCTTCAGAATAATTCACATTTAACACAAATTATTTTCGTCGAAGTGTAGGGACACTCGGATGACATGAAGAAGTACTAAGTCCGGTAAACGTAATTGTGCAACACTTTATAGATACGTACTACAAATTTCCGTTAAATCTGTGAAATTCACATCACTTGGTAACAAAAAATACGAGTTGAAAATGCAATGAAGTTTCGTCTACAGAGCACAGAAATTGAAAATCTTATCGCAATATTGACTAAACACACGAAAAGAAGTCTCCCAATAAAATAGATTTTATATTAAAACATTAATCGTGGCGAGCACTATAGAGATGAAGGTAGGTCAGACTCTTGTAAATTTACGGGAAAAAATATACGGGTATTTTACATAACTTGAGTTGAATTTTTATTTGAAAACTAATTTAAATATATTATGTTTATCTTCTTCTCAAGACATCATATTGTTATATCTTGAACAGGAACTCTTGTAATTTGTGTGCTTATATGAAAAGTTAAATATTTAACAAGTTTGCTGGTTTCTGTTGGGTGCAGTCATAGATTGAAGAAAGGAGGGACAAAGGTCTTTGCTACCTGCCTCTGTAAAAGGTATTCGGGAGGGCTCGTTTTCAATATATTCCCCTGGGGTGTCACAAAAGTTGGTCAATAGAGCAGTGTGTCCTACTCCAACTTGAGTGTACCAAGGTTCTCTCAAGATATTAAACTGTTGCCTCATTCCTTTGCAAAACTTCATTCGTTCATTCAGATGTGTTTGATTTTCTCAATAATTTTTTTGTAATTTCGCCTCATCCCTTCAAAGTAAGTTAGTTTTTAATCACGTTTTAATTGAAATGTTTGTAAGTTTTAAGTCAAGAAAATTACTTTTTTTTTCCATGAAAGCAAGAAAACAGTTATCCTGAATTTTTAAAATACAACTCATCAGCTCACCATGACTGATAGACACCTACTCATTTCTCTTTACTACTGTTAAACCATCACTCATTTTACATACTATATTATTGAAAAAAGTTAGTGAAATGAGGTATTAAAAAATAAATAAAAAGTAACACACTATTCATTTTTAACATTTTACTGTAAAAAATTCTTTTCAAAATCATCCTTAAAACTAAGTATTTACAATATCACACAAAAAAATTGAATTTACAACAAACATCTGCACACAGTAAAAGTCATATTTCAATCACAATTCTTATTCAAATGTTTGCCAAAAAAACTTTTTTTTTTTTTTTTTTTTTTTTTTTTTTTTTACAAAAACCAAATATTTTATCAATAATATTTCAACAACAATCAACTTGTAAACTTGCAAATAACATTTTATCGACGACATTTACAAACAATTCATCTTTTTTTTTTACATCTGGAACTTAGCACTACAACTACTGTTACTAAAACTACTATTGCTACACTACTGTCACTGCTACTACTCTTACAAAACTGTTTGACATATATTACAAGATTATAAAGTATTTACAAAAACTAAAACAATTGAAGAGATTTATGTACAAGAAACAATTTTCAGAGTATTATGGTTGATGTCTCTCTTTCCCAGATATTTACAATATTTTCCCTGCGACACATTTGGGAGGTGTGTTCGTAAAAATTGACTATCTACCACCGACATCCGTACAAACACCTCAAAATTAGAAATCTAGAAAAAAAATAGCCTTAGCACACTCTTGCACTAAACTGTACACCTATATAAGACATTGCAACGCACCACTCTGGTCAGTCGCTTCCAGAAAACCACACACCGTCAACATCGTACAGAGCTCCTGCTACCCCCACCCAAAAAGAAAGAAAGGAAATCTAGAAAAAAAATCCAATTAAAAATTAACCATTTCAATCCATTTAACCATTTCAATTCATTCAACCATTTCAATCCATTTAACCATTTCAATTCATTCAACCATTTCAATCCATGCAACCCTTTTTTGATTAACCCTTTCAATCAATTTAAATAACCCTTTGATATCAGTTTGATATCTATTATATCAATCAATAAGGCGGCATCACTTTGTATCTGAAACCCCTATGCCCCTACTACTTACGTGTATGTTTGTCCACACAGATGTATGTGCACATACATGTGTGTGTAAATAACAGCACATCACGGTATTCAGACAAATCGGTTTTTTCCTACAGCGCAGTTTTCGTTTCACGATGGATTCATGCTCCCGAAGGTATTCTCTTTTCCACGCCCTTACTTTTCGTGCTTGCTCCAGTTTCACCTCGTTTCATGTCCATCGCTGCTGAAGACCTCAGCTGTTAGGCGCCGCCTCATTATATACATAGTCGAATAACATTATTATGACCACGTGTGTTGGTGAAGCGGGTATATTTTGCGACCAACAGGCTGGCTGTACACAGTGCGCTTCCTTCTGTCATGGGTAAGGGAAGCTATGTACTTAACCGAGTTGCATAAATAGATAATCGTCGGCTTTCGGGCCAAGGGGAGCAGCATTTCAGAAAAACAACGTTTATGAACCGTTCACGTGCCTCTGTGGTAAAGGTGTATCGCGAGTGGACGAATGGCACCATTGGGAATAACCGTAGTGAAGACTGTTGAGCTGCACGCGCAGTTGATATCCGAGATGAACGTTGACTACGACGGTGCGTGAAGGCCAACCGACAGGCTACAGTGGAACAGCTCACCGTCCAAATGAACCACGGGGCATCCAGACACGTGTCTACCGTAACAGTTCAGCGACTGGACCGCTGCTGATTGCCGATGGGTAGCCTACTCCGACAAGTCACGATTTCAATTGCATAAAATGACGCCAGCGTGTCTGGCGAGGAACGTCGGAGAACTGATACCCTGCATCCATTGCTGGACGAACACAAGGCGATGGGTGCAGTGTTATGATCTGGGGAATGTTCACGTGGTATTCTTTAGGTTCCATCATCGGTGTGGAAGGTACTCTTGATCGATTTGGATATGAATCCATCCTCGGCAATCACGTCCACCTGTACATGATGATTGTCTTTCCTCGGGAGGATGCGATCTTCCAGCACGATAATGCGCCTTGCAAGTGTCTGCACGTGGCTGGAAGAGCATGATTAAGACTTCAAAGTTCTTCCATTGCCCCCAAACAGCCACGATCTCAATCCAATTGAACATCTGTGGGACCACCTCGATCGTCGTATCCTCCACCACGTACTCTTCGAAGTTGTGGGACTCACTGCAGACAGCATGTCTCCAGATACCCGTGGAGACTTATCAGCACCTGACTGAGTCACTGCCAACTCTTCTAGCTGCTGTCCGTGCTGCGAAGGGTACTTACTGTGGATACTAGCAAGTGATCATAATAATGTGATTCGACTGTTTGTATGTTATATATAATCATTGTGTTTGTTTATGTTAAGTCAGGTCCGTATATGTTTTTCATGTATACATATTTATATATACACAGAATATCGTTTTACTATATCGCTGAAAACGAATAAAATTTTCCATGAAAGCTTTAAATGGCATAATTTCTGTTGTACTTGAGCATTTCCTTTAAACGGGTACAAAAATTTAAAATATAAATCCGTATTAGTACGTTTATTACAGTTTGGAAATGCGAGTTTACTAACGACGAATGCAACAATTGTTAGACTAAACTGCTAAAAATAGCTGCTAGATCATAGCATTGCCAGTTCGAATTCAGACGCTTTATAAGGTGTATTTTTTTCTGAAGCCACTAAATCAGTATTTGTATTAATGACTACGCAATTGAAGATTTTGTTTCATTATTTCATAAATTATTATATGGATACGAGTATGTGTTGATAGTTTTTGTGGGGATAGTGTTACGATGTTGACAGTAGAGTGCGTAAAATATTTCGATTAAGCAAAATACGATAAAATTAAATATCCATATAAAAAGTTTATTATATTTCGTGAAATTGTACGTACATTTGTTCCAATGACACTGTAGGTGCCGATCATAATACTTGCATATATATTCTTATTTTTGTACTACTAAACAAAGCTATCTTCTTCAATTTTGATAAGTAAAAATCGTCCCGAAAAATAGCTTCAGGGGTTTCTCTGTCTCTGTTTATCTCTCTCTCTCTCTCTCTCTCTCTCTAAAAAAAAAAAAAAAAAAAAAAGTTGTTTTTCATAGTTTTTGCTGGCACTCGTAATCTTAGCATTTCTCAAAAGCTATTTTTGTCCGCACTTAGCAGCTGTATTGAATTGTTTTCCTAAATCTGCATTTTTTTTCGTAGGCCACCACTACTGCATGGGTAACTTAACTATACGATGTTCACGGTAAAATGAGCACTTTTGAAAGCCCTGCTTAAGATCTACTTGCATGCACGTAATGTATTCTTCCGCCTTATGTAAAATTAACATTGCCATGGACCTCATCACTTTATACATGCGTCGGTCAAGTAAAACTGTGAATTTTTTAGGAAAGTAAATATTATGCAAATTTGCTCATTTTCACACGTCGACGCATAAAAGACACAGAAAGCGAAATAAATAATTTAAGTTGACACAAATGGTTACCTAACACTTTTGATTCGACGTTAACATATGGAACTATTTTCCATCCATCGTTTTAAGGTTAATTTCAAAAGTGCTCACTTTATCGCGAACAGTCTTTAAGTTAGTTTTCCCCCTCTCTCGATTCTCCTTCACAAATACTACCAATTTGTTGCTTTTTTTTTTTTTTTTTTTTTTTTTTGTAAAAACATCATCGTATTTGATCGGCTCGCAAAAATCATACTCACAAACCTGCATACTTATGTGCTCAGTTTTAGCGAGAAATTATTGCGATCAGCTTATAATGAACGAGTTGAAAAACGAACCATAATTGTCTAGGACACCAACTATAAATTTAAACGCATAAAACTTTTGTGGTGCACACTTTTACGGTGAGTAAAATAAAGCGGAAGAACACCATCTTCTTTTGGGGCATCAAACCTAGTGAGAGCAAATGGATCCCGAGTCAGACTGCGCTGCTGATGTAAACTTCGATATTACGTTGTAATCAAATTCCTTCGTGTGCTTTGCAGATATTTTTGTGTTTTCATTTTCTGCCCGTGTGTCAGCTCCCTGCCCCACCAGTGAAATATCATTTGTGTCCCAATCGCAATTTAGATGAGTATGCTGGGTCAGTAATTTGCTTTCATGGCGCTCGTTTGGTAACTTCGATCCCTTGTTAGAGGTCCTCAGACGCGAGTGCTGGAGCTTATTTCCATGCTATTTCAAATCAGGGATGAATTTCTCTTGCACGAGCCCGTGTTCCACCTATAGATTAATATTTGTATTCATTATAATACCCTCCCTCCGGACACTATAAATTACAGTTGCGTAATAACATTTTCCTGGACGCGAGAAGCAATGGACGACACATTAAAAAAAAAAAAAACCAGGGCTTTTGAATAAATAATTTGGTATTATTGCACGTGACGATTTCTCAAAAAAAGTTACAGAAAATTTTAATATAAATGTAGATATTTGTTTTTACCTTGGATTAATAAATGCTATCTTGTCTGAATATATATATATATATATAATTTATGCATGATAATTTATATATATATATATATATAATTTATGCATGATAATTTATGGATGGTGGGAAAAAAAAAAAATCCTCAAAATTAATAACTAATGAAATAGGAACAAACATTTTTCATGACAAAACCGTAGACGCAAAATGAAAGGAACTACTAAGTCGAGCACATAAGTACACCTCTGCCTTCAGTGCTGAGGTAATATTTCGAAAAGATAGCCTACAGACATTCACGAATATGAATACCGTTTTTAATGAACTCAATGAGCTGTCTCTCCCCCTTGTGTTAGTGGTCAGCATCTTACCACTGTAAAAAATTTTTAGGTAAAATTCCCTTACATGTAAGGGAAGCTAATTACCTGTACACGTAAGCTAAAATTACGACATAAATGTAGAGCAAATTTACCTAACAAGTACCATTCCCTATTCGTACTGCAAAAGTACCTGGCAAAAATGGGGGAAAAATCACATACAAGTAAGGGAATATTAACTATATTGTTTAATAGCATTATATTTAAGAATACCCTAGAATATTTGAACTGTTAATTTTTTTTGTTACCGATATCCTCTTGACGAATAGTAACCGGAACCTAATCCCTAAAATCTCGATACTTTCTGGTGGGTGGGCCCGAACCATGATCGTCTAGAACAACAGGCCGATGCGCTATCCATTACACCACAACTACAGTGTGACAGTTATAGTGAAAAATACACCACCTCAATCCCGCCCTCGCCAGCGAAATTCGCCAGGAGAGATGCGAGACGCAATGCAGAATTTCCATGTATTCATGGAATTCCTTAGAGCATGCGACTTCGCCTCACTCATGGCAGATTTCCACCCCTACATCCTCAAACTCTGCAGTGTCACAGAACAACAAGAGAGAACCTGGCTACTCCTCGAAGCCATGGTGTCATTTGCGGCGCCCTAGCCTGTTAACTAGACCCGGAAAAACCACTGTCCCCTACTCTGTACTGGAGCGACTCCGAAACACATAACATAAATATTAATCAGTATGACGAGCGACAAAATCGCGAATATTTTCGTTACAACCAACTGATCGCAGCATATAGTTTTGCATTGTTAAACAGAATTTTTTCTACCCTCAGAAAAACTGTAATTGCTTCAATAAAATAATTAGTTTGTCATTACTGGCCACCTAGATACTTCAAACTTCCTTAAAAATTAATAAATTTACTTAAAAACAGATTGATTATTGCAGTGAACAGCACCTGATTTTTCAGTTAATTATTTAACCTTTTATATGGCCAGAAACTGGCAGTTAAAGTTTTGCAGCCCTAATTATATATTTAAAACGATTAAATAACATTATTTACAACATCTTTTAATATACTTTAATTTTTCCGTTTCAAATAAAAGCTGTACGGTAAAATAACGACCGTGCTGCCATCTCTTGAGCAACTTCGTAAGCCCCGCCGCACCAAGTTCTCTCGGCCAATCAGAGCCCTCTGGCCAAAGTTACAGCCTAGATTCACTCACGCGACGCGTTTTCCTGGCTCTGCTTTCGAATTTTTCAAGTTTGAATAATAAACAACACAGAATCTCGTTCAAAACTACTTTTAAAATATTAATTCACGCCTTCTGCGCAAATATACAGCACGAATTCATTGAAATTAAGCCTGAAACGGGCCGGAATTTTCCGATCGGTCCGGGACACAAAAATCGTCCACTTTCAACAAAACTAGTTGGCGCCAGCCATATCGCTCTCAGACATCCACGAGTTAACATGTTTTACATGACTTACTACCCTTTTAGTCGCTCGTCACAGTACATTCAGACATGCATTTACTCACAAATTAGCTTCTTTAAGGTTTTTAACAATAACTCACTAGATATGAAGCAAAATACTGAAACAACTAAACTGAATTAAATTCTCGCGCAACTTAAATTCACCACTACAATACACAAATAATTAATTCAATTATAATAAGCCTTGCCACTCCAGTCATGGGAAAGCAACTTATATCGATAATTTAACTTCATTTGGCTAATAACCTCCCCTTTTTACTCCAAACTGTCGCTAGCTCTCTCACAGGGAGCTCATGGTAGTACTTCACAAGCCCTGAACTTTAAAATTCCGCGCTGATTAATTCAATTAACTTCACCACTCTCTTTTATCCCGTACAGGCAGGGAAAAAGAGAGTAAAATACAGCTATGGAAACAGCTCCCAGGCGCTACCCTGGGAATCCTGTAAAACAATGTTTGCTCTGCAGCATTAAGTATTTTTGATGGGTGAAAGAGGGGTAGGGGGTAAGCTTCTCCTCGCCTCCACAAGCTAACTGAGAACTGTCTTGGAGGCCAATGTCCCTCACAAGGGACCGATCCACCCCCGCGCTGAGGGAGTAGCGTCCCAGTGATGTAAAACCGGCTACAGTGAATAGAAGCGTGTTAAAGGATTGTTTCTTCAGCCCGTCCTCTCGCTTAGCTGTTAACACAATGCTGAAGAGAAGCACTTGTTGCAAGGTAATTTTTCCATCCATGTATGGGATTTTCCACCACCATGTACGTGAATTTTACTCCAGAGTGCGGTAATTTTACCTTACCCGTAAGGAAAACTATGTTTCCCACACAAGTTTGCGAATATTACCTCACACTTGTCAGGTAATTTTCCCATTATTTTTTACAGTGTAATCCTTCGTCTACTTGTGTTGGACAGTTGAAATTCGAACAAACCATAACTCACTCGGCCAATGATTCATCTGTGCACTCTTTTTATAAAAACCCTAGCCGTCCTTTGTCCAGCTTGAACTCTTATGTTGCAAATGCTCACTGTACATAATGCCTTGAAACTGCAATGTTCCCGATTTTAAAAGCATCCTTAAGATTTCCTCGCACCTTTCACACTAAACGATATGTCACAATATGTTTTCGTACAAAAATCAAACTTCTCAAAACTATCTGGTTTATTTCAAATTTTATCTAGAAGCCCGTAAACGTAGCCAAAAAACGACGAAGCGAGCAGAACTGCGCTAGGAACTTTCCTCCTAAAAAACTCGAGGAGCGTCGCTTGAAGTTCCAAAATTACAGGCAACACGAAAAAAAATCTCATACGCCAGTTCAGCGATTTGTTTGTAGAGGCCATGGGGAACTTGATCGTCTTTACCGCTGCCTTTATTTACTTCCCTTAAATGAGCAAAACAGTTATTTGGTTCCCATCTCAGATGTCTGGCTTTTCGCCATATCACGAAAGCGCGAATTTTGAATTACGTTTTGACGATAAGTAGGGCAAAGGAAATTACTTAGTAAAATTTCTGGTCGGTGTTGTTTAGCCATTGTGCAGTCAGTCTCGCAAAATTATTTACTAATATTTTCTTGGATGTCGCCCATTGGACATAAGAGGTAGTGGAGCTCTAACGATTATGAAAGTATGGGTTGTTTTATGTGCCCCTGCCGTGCCGAATATTTTGACATAATTTGAATAGATATTGAGTCGGAACAGTGATAATCGATACGCCAAAAACAGTTCTCCTTAAATATCAGAGAACCCTACACTTCCTAGTACGGATGGCTGAACGATGCGCTCTGGTACGCAGCCAGTTGGTCGAGCCTGATGGTTGTAGGAAGAGTACCTGGGCGAAGAACGCTGCACGGTATCGCAGAATGAAAACAGCAGCTCTGTAATCACTTTCGTATGTTCGTGGAGCCTATGAGCATGCAGTCAGGGAAGTATCACAAGACTTAGCTCTTATCTTCTTAGGAGAGTCGACCAATAGCTGTCCTCGTGCGCGCTGGCAGACCCCAGTCAAGTACTTGTTTAAATAGGCACTCTTAGATGTGCAGTGATGTCTTGTGGTATTCACGTGTCTCCCAGCACAACGATGCTACGAGCGGATTCAGATGATTACAATGCTGCTTCGTGTCAAATCACGAAAAGAGCATTAAATCCCCGATGAAATTCCTAGCAGCTTTGCTTCTTCTGTAGCAAAGATACTTCTTCTGTAGCCCATTCCTCACTGCTGGCCGCTACTTTCTTCGTCGACGAATGTTCTGCTAGCGCCAGGCACTATGTTTACTAACTGAACTTTTTTAGATAAACGTTTATAGTTAAAACCCTTGATTTAATTACTTACACTGGCTAATTTTTATACAGATACTGCCAGGGAATAAGTAGTAGTACTGTATTTCATCACTTGGTTGAAAGTGCTATGTTGATGACTGGTAGCTACTGAAATTCGGTTACTTCTTTTCGTGAGCGGTAGAAGACGCTATGGTATAGTCTGTTCACGGTTCATTGAGCACTTCTGAAACTAACCACTGGAAAACTTTTCGCCACTACCTGCATAACGACCACGCTGGTAGCCACGCTCACAGTAAAGTTGGTAACGACTGAGGGAATGTACACTAACGTTTGTGAAAATGTAAACCAAGAAGGATACTTGTGACTGAAATGAACTTGAAAGTAGGCATAAGCCGTTCACGGTAAAGTGAGCACTTTTTGAAGCTGTTTCTTCAGACACAATGTCCAATAAATACGTTTCATTGTGGCCTCGGACTTCTGGTTTTGGGTATGGTGAATGTATACATTGTGTTTATTACTCACATGGCAGGGTTTACATTAACAAGTGGGGGAAGGATATAAATGGGTTGAAAGAAAAAAGTTACTAGGGCTTCAAAAGTGCTCACTTTATCGTGAACGGTCTATAAATGACAATACACAATTGATTAGGATTACAGAACTGTACATGGTATCTGTCCCTGAGAATTCAGTTTGGTGTGAATCCCCACGTGCTGCAATCAGCGCTCCTAAACTCCCTCCACGTGATTTGTATGCGAGTCCACAAAGCATCAACAGTGGTTGCTGGAGGACCGTGACGAATAAGTCGCCAACCAACCATAATCCCAGACATTTTCGATGGGCGATATGTAAGGCGAACGTGCAGGTCAGGGAAGCAGTAGTACCCGTCGTTCATTGAAGAAGGCTTGCACATTCCTCTCCGCATGTGGCTGGGTATTGTCGTGCTGAAACATGGCATGTGGAGACGCCTGAACGAGGGGCAGTACCTTGGGTTCTAAAACCTCCTTGATTTAGCGGTTGCTGTTCAGCTCGCACTAAGTACGTACGAGATCCCATTCTGTATCCAATGGCGCCCCAAACCATCACACTTGGCGTTTGTCCGCTATGCCGCTCCACAAAGCAGGCTGCTAGATTGCGGTCACCACGGTTGCATCTAACACGTATGTGGTTATCACTGTAGGATAGGTTGAAACGGAACTTATCCGAAAACACTACATTTTCACGCCAGAGACTGTGTTCACGTGCCTATTGCAGTCTGAGGCGTTTGTTGTTCTTGGACAATGCAAGTCGACGCAATGGCATGCGTGCCATCAGTTCAGCCCACAGCAGACGACATCGAACCGTCGACGCAGATAGGTCCACACTCGTTGCAGTTCCCCATTGTCGAGCCAACACTGTGGACGGGGCTGTACGGTCCTTTACGGCCATGCGAACAGCATGGTGGTCATCCTGTGCTGTGGTCACATTGCGTGGTCCAGTACCCGCTCGTCGCTGCGTACGACCCTCTTCTATCCACTGGTGGCACATACGCACCACTGTCGTAGGAGCATGCCCTGTACGTGTCGAAATGTCACAGTATGACAAACCCGTTTCCTGGAGACCGATCATTCTGCCCCGTTTTAACTCACATGCTGATGTGGCGTTCTTTGACGTCGACGAGGCATACTAGCACCTGCTTTCACTTCGTTTGATGGCTCTTCACCGACTGATCTTGGCGTAGCACGGACCTTTCCGGTCACACAGGAGAGGGCGCTGCTGGGCCAACGTGTACACCATCTCTTTGCAACTGTAATCACTTATTGCTTGTACACTGTTTTACACATTATCCGAGCTTGGGTTCATTCGGGCCATTCTTTCTGGGTGTTGCAATTTTCACAAACAATAGTGTATTTCCATGTTTTAAGTTGAATTATAAATATTTGGTAAGCATATGTCAATAGTTAAATTATTTATTCTGCTTAATGCTTCACTTTTATTTATTACATATAAATACAAGAAAAACCACATTTGTAAACTATTTACTTTTTAAATAATTTTTTAGTTCAATTTGGCTGACGCACTAATGAAATGATGAGGCCCAAGGCAATGTTAATTTTACATGTGGTGGAAAAATACACAATGTGCAAACAAGTAGATCTTAAGCAGGGCTTCCAAAAGTTTCATTTTACCGTGAATAATGTATATGCTGATGACACGCATATTTCTAATAACTTCGGCGGATGAATACCAGTCATTAGGCACATAGTAGTTTTCTATTTTATAACCCGTGCATTGGATTTAAAGCGTGATTGCGATAGTTGGAAGGTTACCCGGTTGAGAAGGAGATGCTCAGCCACGTGGCACCGCGACGTTCTTCCATGTTGTGTGTGTCGGGAGGCCGCGAGCTGTGTTTTACCCTCCCGCCACGGCCGTGTTTGTTTATTGTAGCGGTAAGCATCCCCCTGGTATCGACCCGGCCGCCGCCTTGCGCGCGGGGGTAGGAGAGCTGGCGTGTCCGGCGGCAGGGCGCACTATGTCTCTTCCTAAGGTAATGGGGGTGGAGAAGGAGGATGCTGTGTACATCATCTCGGCGCCTGAGTGCACCTCACCCCTCTTCATTCCCACCCCCCTCATCATATCTCCGCACACCCCTTTTGTGTTGGACCGCCCTGGGGGTGTCGACGACTACTTCAGTTCTGCTGAGCTGTCACCAACCCCCTCTCGTGTCGTGGCTGGGGGAGGGGTGATACTGCTGCGGAGGGCAAACAAAGCCTCTGTTTGTAACCACATCGCCAGTCCCGGACCAGTTCTTTTTGTGCTGGTGTAAACAATCCCCGAAGGAGCCCTCCTTCCATTTTTTTTCGAACCATAGCATATATGGAATGGAATGGAGAGCAGGGAAATGGCTTTATTACCATGTAATTAAGGCTGGGTATTATTTGAAATGTTGAATTAATTCATTTGTGTGCCATAACTCTCTTTCCAATCAAATAATTAAATATTATTATAGAACGTTTACATTTCACCCAAGACCGCCATACTTGGCCACCAAATTTCTGTACCGTTGAGGTAAGGCGTCCATTTATATTTAAACAAATTAAGAACTGCATATTATGTATTCTTCCTCCGTATAGAGTTTTCGCAAGTGGGAATCGTGCCGGACGATGCCGCTGGTCGGCGAGTTTTCTCGGGATCTCCCGTTTCCCCCTCTCTTGCATTACGGGGCTGCTCCATCCTCACCTCCTTTCGCTCTCATCGACTCTCAAGACCTCTGTGTTGAGAGCCGCCCAAATCTCTTCACTCTTCACTTAACCACTGCAGTAGCGGGTTTAAATAGTAATTTAAAAAAACAATACAGGAGAATGCAGACAGAAAGTTCAAAGTTAATCAAGAACTAATTAAGGTTTTATTTAGTTTCTTTATTTCTGCACATTGTACATCTTTCCGCCAGATGTAAGTTAATAAAGTAACAGTGCAAAGCTGCTAGAAACATATATATGTCACTTGTAAGTCATAATGACAACAAATGAATAAGGAAACTAACTAGAGCGCTGAAATAAAGATTATACTTCGTATAAGGCGTTAAAAACGGAGCTAGTTTTACTAGTTTCGCTGGCAACATACATAATTGTTATATGTAAATGACCCAGTCGACGTTCCCTTTAATACAAGTGCAAAAACGGCCAGGTTTACTTTCAAGTTTGATTTTAGAAATTTTTCAGTCGATCGTGAACACAAGACTACTGATATTTTTTGTCCACGGCTTTTGGTAAAACTCTGATGGCTTCTGCGGGTGAATAACTTCCTGGAGATGGCTACATTTCAAGCCTTCGGAGAGCTAATTTTGAAAAAAGGTGAAATGTAGTACGAAAAAAGGGAAAATCTGATTCGTATCAAAGGGCAAATTCGTGGAGACTCTTTTTTACATGTGACTGCCAAACCCACGAAAAGAAAAAAAAAGAAATAAAAAATTCGCGTGAGCTTCCGGTTGTAGAGATGATTGTAGAAAGGGAAGTTACGGTACCAGAACTAGTCTTTGGTGGATACCTTATCTCGTGATAGAGCAAACAAACGACATGAACGAGCTAAACGACCGTCACAAACTGCCGGAGGAAATCTTCCAGTATCTGATGGATAAGCACGGCATTTCTGGTCTCGTGTTTATTTAGGATGTTGGCTCTTGTCGTGGAATAAGAGATCCTCACTTTTTGTCTGCATTTTCCAGAAACGTTTTGCGTAAACTGTTTATAAAATTGATCAGTTTAGCTCGAGTTAGTCTATACTAGAGCGGAACATGCTACAGATTTGTGAGATGAGTTGTGGCGGCTGTTACAGCCTGCAATAACGACAAAGTAACTTATTTGTGTTCCCGCTTTTATTTTGCGAACGAAAATGCATGGATGGCGGTCAGATTGAAAAAATAAAAAAAGTTTTTTTTTAAGATTAGTCTTAACAAGGGGGCATTTTAATAATAGATACGAAAAGTTATCGAAAGATCGGTATCGAGCTGTTTTGGTTTAAATATCTTATTTCCGTACTTTTCGTGGCGCCCCTCTTGCTTCTTCCCGGCAGCGATGGGTGACTTGCTATCTAAACGAACCACTTGCTTATTAATATAATCGGCACGCACCACCATGCGTTTTCAATGTGTTCGAACTGGCTGTGTTTGGTAATTTGGGAGGTCCGGATTGGATCGCTGCCAGTTGCACTGGGTAGTTTTTCCAAGACCCCGCCCCCACTCTATTAATCTTTTCTACTCTACTAAGAGCATATTCCCAAACACTCTTGTCTCCTGTAGCATTCTATTTGATTAAATTTAATTTAATGCATGAAATAATTTTGAAATGTTTACTTCCTCTGTCGCAAGGGTTTTTGCGTCTCTCTTGACGGTTTTTCCCTTGCTCTTCATAGTTAAGACTAGCTCTAAGTACACTTAGGGAGGTAGCCATGGATGCCCAATCCTTCTCTGACGCGATGCATGTCTCCTTGCACGATTTTCCTTCCTTGTAGGCATAAGGGGTTAGCCTGAGACGCAATAAAATCCCGTCCTACCTTCGGGCCTTAACTTCACATAACACTTAGAATAAGGTAGTTTAGGAAAAAAAGGGTGGTTTTTCCCCATCATGTTTCCGTCACTACAAGCGAATGACGGTGCCAATGGCCTACCTTTATTATATTTGCCCATATTCCTTTCCAATTAGCTCGTGCAATTATTCTCGTTACTCAAGTACAGTCGCTCGGTATATTAGTTAAATGCTCGGTATATGATCGGTGCATCTGCATTGTTCAGTAAGTGCTCTCGGTACGTAACAATTATTCTAATTAATGATCCGGTGTAGCCTAAGTTTATAAAATTATTATTCCACTCCAGGATCCCTAGAACCAAATGGCAAGCTCTTTATAATAGGTATCGTCTTTTCCGTACCGACTTCGTTATACATTAATTAGCATAATTGTTGCGTACAAATAGCACGTATTTGAACAGTACACGTGTACCGACCATTTAACTAATGTACCGAGCGGTTATACTTAAGTAACGAGAGTAATTACACGTCCGTTCGGTGCATTTTGTTACACTCTGGTTATTAAGTACAGGCTGCCGAAAGGGTGCTCATGATAATTTGATGTGCTCTGAGTGATTCGTGCAATGCGGGTAAGGAATTAAATAATTATTACTATTTGTGACAGCAAAGTACAACTGTTCTTATTACACATTACAGCAAATTCATAGTTAATTGTGCAGAGGAATTTGCCAGTATAATCACAAACTAAACGGGGTAAAACTCAGAACGGAAGACAAGGATACTATAAATACAAACAACTTGTACGACACAGGGAAGTTAATACATTAGATGGCAGAAAGACTTTTTTTTCTCTCCTCAGTTTTTACATTGCCCGTCTGAAGACGGGAGCATATACCAGTTCCCAAAATGTGTGTACTATTGCGTCATACAAATCTACCGTGTCCATCTATGTTATCTTCGTGATAAAGTTCAGTTTTTGTGCGTCTGTGCCTCTCTTTGTTCCTGTGTTGTTTTCGTTTCGCCGCGCATATTTTCATACACACTGTCCTGTTCGTTAGTTCGGTATCTCCTTCTGACTTTTTTGCTTTGTTTACTATGTAATTCGTGACTCAATTTACTCTATGGAATCGTTTAGGTATTTTTCATATAACGTTAACAGCCGACCTTGACTGTGTCGGGTGTGTTCTATTTTTTAAATGTAATTGTCTGGTTTTTTGCAGATATATATATATATATATATATATATATATATATATATATATATATATATATATACACGCAGTGACGTATGTCCATGATAATTATTCGTTTGAATACAGATAAATTTTAAATTATTCATGTTGCAGAAAGATTTTTCTGAAATGAGTTCGTACCTTTGAAATGCTGCGTTTTTTTTTGTTTTTTTTTTTTTTTTAATTATATTACCTTGAAAATTTTGAACAGCTTATTCAAAATGTTCTGTGTTGGCTGCGAAAGATTTCGTCGGCTATGGCAGGTAGACGGTTAAGTCTACTGGCACTGCACGTCATAGCTAGTGTAGCGCTTAAAACGTGTTGCTGCACTGCATGTAAGTCTTCGCGTGTGTACTGTACACCATACGATTCCTAATCAGCCATTGCGTGTCTACGTCTAATCAGGCATTGCGTGTCTACGTGCGTTTGGGTGGCGATAATATATCCGCTCCTCGGAAATGTTGGTAATTCTAGGCTTCAGAAGCATTGTGCACAACCCTTTTGGTTCCTTAGTGAATCGTACCAAGGTTTTTGCTGGGCTCCCCTTCTCTTGAATGCATCTAGAAATCTGGTTTATGGCTGAATATATCATGATAGTAACATTGGTAATCCATTGTCCGATTTGATTTCGTTAGACCACACAAAACTGCAAGATAACAGCAATGCCTAGCGAGGGCGCATGCGCTAGGCATTTCAAGTAAGTTTTTTTTTTACACGAGATTCACAAAGGTTGCTAGCATGTGATGAAAACGTTCCTTGCTGTAAACATGAGTAGACGTACAGAGGTTTACAACGTTTAGGTTGTGATTTTATTTTTATTTTTTTCATTATTTCATCTAACGACACGTTTGTGTATTGGACAGTGTCACTTTGACGTTGGACCGTTTGCGATTTCATAACGCATTAGTGTTCATCACTTCAGATCCAAGCCACTGCGCATGTCGTACTAAAGACATTCGATAGTTGTTGAACGTGTTAAATTCTCTCGAATGGCAGTTCCTCCCTCTAGCATATACTAAATAAAACTCCGGGCAAAACAAACTCGTAGCATTAAAATCAAGCTTTAAAGAGCGGACGTGCTATCGCAAGCTAGAGGCGTGTCGTGTTTTCTCCTCGATACGCGACACGAGGGCTTCGTTCCAATCGATATTCCCAGAGCGTGCGCGCCTGGCGAATGTGTCGAGCGGTGACAGAGCTGTGTGGCAGAGACGTTGGTGTTGACGTTTTAATTCATACCGCGGGAACCGTCGAAGCTACGACACCGAAACACTACGTCGAGGGGCTGTGGTTAGCCCGCTCGCCTCCCACCAAAGCGAACCGGGTTCAATCCCCGGCCGGGTCGCCGGATTTTCGCATGTGGGAATTGTGCCGGACGATGCCCCGCCCCTTTATTCCAGAGTTTTCTCCATACTCACCTCAATCACCCTCATCGGCTCTCGGAAGACCTCGCTGTTAAGAGACGCCCAAATTTCTTCACTCACTTACTTCACTACGTCGACGCAGAATGTTGGATTTGTGTGCGATTGGCAGTCACACTGTATTGGCCACAAGGTTCGCGGCATGGAACGTGTTTCTGAAGACAAAAGCCCAGATAATTTGTATTCTTTTTCAAAAGCACCGAGAAGAAAATGGAAAGAAACGCAATTAAAAATGTGTATATCGTTTACCAAAATTCCATTAAACGGTCTTATCCAACTCCTAATTTAAAAAAAGCAATCAAATTGTAATTGTGTATTTGAAAAAACCATTTGTATTTCCTAGCCTACGGATGGTTTTATTAGAGACGAATATTTGACTGTGACGAACAATTTTATTGTTAAGTATTCAGTTCATGCTAAATTCGCTTACCATTTTTTTTTTTTTCAAAAACAATCCCATTTCCAAGCGATCATAGCAAATCGGGTAAGTTATATTTAGATTTACACACATTTGGAAGCTTATAATGTGTCACGCGCTATATTACTGGATAGGCTGACGCAAGTTTAAATTGTAGTTTTCCGTACAATAAATGTGTTATTTTTACACTGCAAAAAAGAATTGAAAAGGTGGTACGCTGTTAATCGGGCTAGGAAAGAAGGGTATTAAACACCGAGTCACAAGTTTTATGGTAAGTAAATATTTAGTTTTGCAATCTTGCGTTTTCATTTTAATTACACTCTATACTAAATCAGTGAGAATTTCACTGTTTCAATCAGTCAACCTGACTGATTCAACAGTCACTTCAGTGTATTTAACTGATGTATCAGCGAAAAAGTGCCAAATTTCCTTCACTGATTCATCAGTCATTTTTTTTCACTGTTTATCAGTGGTTTATTTTTTACTAATGGATCAGTTAAACAGCTTGTAAAAAATGGCCATCGAAGAACGTTTAAAAATAGCCGTTAAACAACGTGTATCAAGTCAAATAACAACGAATAAACTAATAAAACCAATACAAAATTTTCTCCAAGATGTGTTTCGTCTTTCCAGAAACCATTTTACGAAAATTAAGAGCAAACAATTTAAATCTTCACGATTTTGAAAAGAACCATAAGAAATGTATTTACCTCTTACTCTTTTAACATGGCGCGGTAGCGCCCTGACCCCATAGCTCAAGGTTAGGGTGTCCGACTTGTCCAGGAGTCGTGGGTGCGCTCCCCGCCCTTCCGCGACAGATCTTCAGGTCTCTTGTCCCGCTGGGAATTTGTAATCAAGTCGGTCTAACTTGAGCTCGACAACGTCATTTTGTTACGACTACAACAACAACAAAATAGACTTTTCGCAATCGGTAATGTAACAGCCTAAAACCGAAATGGAAAGGGTGTGCGAGTTCAAAATCGGCCACCTCCGAAAAAGTTTTTACTTTATTAAATTACGATAAATTGCGCGATATAAATAGTTAACTACTGTAAATATGTTTATTTCACATTATTAATTGGCTACAATCAACAAAAAAAAAATCTTATTTGCCACTGCAGTCGGCCGTCACTTATACTATCGGTGAAATTGTTTCACGTCACAAATGAAATCAGCGAAATTTTTTCACTGAAAGAATCGGTGGTTTTTCACCGATTCTAAGTGGAGCCAGTTTCACTGATTCGAGTAGTTGAATTTCACTGCGAATCGGTGGTTTCCCACTGATTCTAATTTAGAGCGTAGCTTTTAATATTTGTGACCTCTTTCCTTACAACATTAAATATCTCGGTGGAAGGCGATAGGATACCAAACACATATTCTACAACTTAGCCCTCAATTTCCAAAATGATTCAATTCTTGTTTGTACTTCCATGGCCAGTTTTATGTTGGATGCTTCGATTTATATTCCCACCAGTGTATGTTAATCATACAGTCGTGGTTGTGCTAAACGAGTTAGAATATTCAACGTTAGATGTTTTTAAGGTATTATTGGTACACGTGTAACATTTTGGGTTTGGTTGTGTCTTAACGTATCGTCGACAGAGCAAATATTTTGAACAGTTGTGCTTCAATGAAGCACTTGAACATTTCTTCGCTATTACCTTACAGTATTAGTGCCATTGACATTCTTTTTAAATTTAGGATTAAGTTTGTAAAATTTTTCGCCGAGTATAGTAGTAATATTTGAATAATACCAAAACAGTTTAACTGTGCAAGAAGTTTCAGCAAACTACACAGGTGCGTGTATGAATGCGTATTTGTTTGTAAACATATCCCACATCTTTCGCTGTTCGGTGCAGGGAATTGCCAAAATAATGGCCTTTGTACAGGGTGGGGTATATCAGACCTGCCATTTTAAAATGTGTATAATTCTATCAATTTTGAATGGACGTTAAATTTAAAACAGTCTCGTTAAAGATATTGCGTGCCATCTTAATAAACTGGTGTCTGTTCGAGGCCATCGTTGCCTCTTCGGCTCGCAAAGTTTCGCAGGAAATTGGCGCACATAAAAACTGTAGGGTATGGCTGCCTGTTCAGTCGCGCGCGGAAGCGTGCGTGTGTGGGTGTGGGTGTGTGTGTGTGCGTGTGTGTGCGCGTGTGTGCGTGTGCGCGCGCGTGTGTGCGTGTGCGCGCGCCAAAGGTTATGGTCGGCATCTCGCACATGTTATTTACAACTAACGCCCTGTGCGTATGTTATTTATTCCTGTACGCAATTGCAGCACAAACTCGGCTGATATGTGTTCACTTGTCACTGTTGGTAAATTAATGTCTTTGATAAAATGGCTAGACAGTACCTCTAACTCGACGGTTTCAAATTTGACTTATTATACTGCATTAATTATACACATAATAAATTAGCAAGCCTTCTTTGCCCCATCCTGTATTAACTTAACCAAATCATAACCTGAAAATATTTTGGTAGCTATATTTACTCTAAAACTCACGATCTTTGTGTCTGGAAGAAGGAACTGAAATCGCCAAACAGTAGTAACGAAAAGAGGGAAGAAATAAGGTACTCGAACATGAAATATTAAATTGGAAAGACAAATTCCTATAAACATAATGTAGCAATAAATGCGTACCTTAGCATGTTACACGCAGTAAGAAAAACTCGATAAATTCGAGAAGAAGCAAGACGATTCTGTAATTTAATCAGTTTTGGGCAATGGCTATGATACTGGTGTGAAACCTGGAATTCTGCAATTAAACTGGAAATATATCATGTAGATGTTGTAGGACAAAAAAATTATCGTACAGTATTGACGAACATACCACGACAGTGTCCCATACGAATGGAAATGAATCGCAAACCTGTGAAGGGCCAGTCGTAAATGCTCGATATCAGGGTAGCGAAAATTGCAAAACGCGAATTGTAGTTAATAAAAAACTAATTTTAAAGAGTAACACATGAAGTTTCTGACGCATGTGTATGGTGAGTTCAGTGCGGGCGGACCAGAGACTAAAGATGAAGTAGACAGATATTCATTTCCTGCGCCTGCACCCAGCATTGGTTCAAGAATCGCGAAAAGAACTGTCAAAAAAATCATATGTTCAAACAATGATGTTCCGGTAGTTTGATTTTGGTTTTTAATCAAATCTGCGCTTTGACAGGGGAAAAAAATTACACCTAGCTTAACTTAATTGTTATAATTTTGTGCAAAATAGAGTAAAGCATAAAAAAAACTTACCTATAGGCTATTCACGGTAAAGTGAACACTTTTGAAAGCCCTGTAATTTCGAATAATAGTCGGTAAATATATTTTATTTTAGCCTTAGACGTTAACTTTTAAGTGCTCTGGAATATATACACACACCGTGTTTATTGCTTACATGGCAATGTTTACTTATAAATGTGTTTAAAGGATGAAAAGTACTTGTAGGGAAAAATTAATTAGGATCTCAGAAGTGCTCACTTTATCGTGAACAGCCTAAAAGTGTTAATATTAGTATAATCCGCGTGGTTTTGAAAGTTCTTTAGTAGAAGCCGTTGGAACACGGGTACTGATGACTGTGCAGACGGCATGCGCGCACTACCCCGCACTCAGTCTGCGGGCTGACGAGACAGTGGTGAGTCAGGCGGGGGACAGTGTTATTGACAAGCACTCAGCCGTGGGTTAATTAACCCGCTTGCAACGCGTGGCGCTGGTGTTGACAAGCGGCCGCCAAGTGGACGCCCAAGGAGCGGCCAGGTATCGGGTCAAGCTTAGTTCACGTCCAATTTCGTGTACGCGACAGACGTCCGCATAGAGCCTGTACAGAAATGTCAACACACGCGACTAGTGTGAGGTTGTAGTGACGTAGTGATTTATTAGCTAATAGCATAATGTTGACGTATTTTTAAAATGATTAAAGGGGAACTAAAACATAAGTTTTCTTTAAAAATAAGATATAAAAAAAACGAAATTGATTTCTTCTTATTCTTTTTTTTCCAAAAACAGTCATTTATTTCAGAATAAGGAGTCCTTTCATAAGCATGACACTAAAATAAAAGAACACTTATACATGTCTTTAGTTAACTTAAAACTTGTCCAGAAAGGGCCATCCTACCTTGGTAGCCAAATTTTAGATAAATTACCACACCACCTTCAAGATATTTGCTCATCTAACCAAAAACACTTTAAAAAACAGCTGAAAGAATTTTTTATTGAATATGCATTTCATAGCGTAGATGAACGTCTAAACTACAAAAAGTAAGAAATTACTGTATTGTACGCATTTCTTGTTCCGGTTTTTCTCGTTCCCTTTTTATTCTGTCTCATTAAAACGACGATGGCCCACAGGATGTTGGTAGAAGATTAGTCAAATTATGAAAAAAAGATATGATGTGTGTACGTGAAATCTGACATATGTACGTAATGTTTACTATGTCCAGTGTATAAACTTTGTATACTGTAATTTGACTTGTCCAATATCTTTATACAGCTATGTATTCAAAAAAGATGTTGCAGACGTAATAAAACAAACAAACAAAAAACAAGTAATTTATCTCAAGGTTTTACGTATACGAAACGATATAAAATATCGTTATTTTTTTACACGTCTCCACGATGAGGATATTCCAACACGACACGCACACAATGATAACGAACCATTTCGTAAAAATACCTTCTTTCATTCTGATACGTATGCGTATATGTTTTCCATCGTAAATCGAGCCCTAAGACTTGTGGAGCCGCGCGTTGTGGGTCAGGGGGGCCAGATCATCAACGGAGGTGCTTGAGGTAAACTATGGAATGACACTTTCACAGAGCAACTCAGTAGAGGCGACACTGCCTTTTATTGCACCGAGCTTTTATTCTGGGTTATAAATCGTAAACATGTCATGCATTTATTGCGAACATACGTCAATGCACATAAGAGTCATGAAAATCTAAGTATTCAGATGCTGGCTACTCCGTAAACCGAACGTATACCATGTTACATTTAATACAATTCACAACCCTGGCATTAATTCGTTGGGCGCTGTTTGTAACATTTCAAATAAATATCCAAGTCGTCAGTTGTTACCTTTAAGTAGAAATCTTAATATTATAATTAAAATATTCTCAAAATTGTGCATGTAAGCTAAGCTGTATGTCTACCGCGCGGGCGCAGTATAAAATTAAATAATTTGGTTCACTGTTGTTGAGTCGGCATTTAGGCGGCTGTAATTTTGCAACTATCATTCGGTGCATGTCTGATTGGAACTGCATACCGGGGGACGTAGGGATCGCGGAATAAGAAAAAAAAATTCCATTGAAAAGTGCGACTGTTTTGGACTTTTCTTAAGACTCTTTCACCGGTAAAACGATGTAATCACTTAATTCTTTCTGCTGTACGCTAAGTTTCCACTTGCGTACAAGTAGAATGCGTTATGAGTAAGTCTGATGGGACATTTAAATTTATGAATGAGATTGTGAAATCACTGCTTCCTTACTATGTTGCCTTGTAAGTTCACATGATATTGGCTCTTATTCCATAGGAGAGGGCTTTCAGAATTGCTCACTTACTGTGAATAGTCTATTTCAGAAGGTAAGCGGAAGATAGATAACTTTTAGTTCATTTGTTGAATATCGTTCAGTGTGTAAATGAATATACTGTTATTATTTTTTGTTTAAAATTAGATTTTGTATGCTTATAATTTCTAAAAATTTACATTTACAATTACTGCAAAACAAACAAAATCTGAAACAAAAAACGCGAAAATTTTGGTGAATGCGAAAGGGGTGGCTAAAAATAATTACGCATGAAACAATTCCAAGAATGATTGGTCAGTGTAATTCAGAAGTCGTTACTTCGATTATTCAGTGGAAAATGTGCTAACATTTCTACGTAAATATTCTAAAAAAGAAAATGGACTTATCTTAAAGAAATCACTCCCATGTTTTGAAAATATCCTAAGGTATAGATTTTCGAAATTTATTTTACTTCATTGAGTTAATTTTGTACATGTATACAGTAATCGCATTAAAATTTTTTTCGCTAATAGCTACATAAGCAGGGGCCATATACAATCCTAGAAGCTACTTTATCTTTAAATAAATCTTTAATATTGTGTTTTTTGAATGTTTCGTACTCTTTGGCTAAGTAAACGGATGAATTATTTCTTTACAAATTGGGGATGCATTAAAATCTTCGTAACATAATAAAATAAATTGCACACAACACCGGTAATAAAGAACACTAAAATATTTATTTACAGTGCATTGCTTAATATTACGTACAGTAATTATAAGACATTTCGTAAATTAACCATACTAATTATTTAGTGCCGGACATGCATGTTTAGCGAAGAAAACAACATTTGCCGCTTACAAGGAAGCGCACAGTATTCCTTATCACAAAAAAAAATTACAAGGTACACATTAATAAATATTTTGTAGTAGCCACACAGTATTTATTTATGAAGTGTGCTATGCTGTAGGTCAAAGGTGTTACATTACGTTGGCGTTGTTTCTCGAACTGGCTGCACGTTTTCCCGACCTTGCTGACCGCCTTCCTTCTCTCTCCTGCGCCATGTCCTCGTTTGTCCGCAGCCTTCCAAGGTCTATCCACTCTTGCGGTCAGTTGTCCGAGGACATAGTTGTCTGCTTGCCTATAGACTTGTCAGTAGAGTCGTGGCACTGCATGTTTGTACACCGGAGAAGACGTAAGCTGTGGGAGTGTTTCCTTAATGGAGCAGGTTAAAAATATAAAATCAATATTCATCCTAATTTTCCGTGTTAATTTCCCCGAGTTTTAATTTTCCACCCTAGCGCTGAACGTGCTTCAAATTATGGCTCTGCTCACGTTTGCAGAAATTCGTTTTCACGCCGTAATTTCGTATTCATAGTAATTACTGACGATGTACAGTTCTAGGAAATTGACATTTCGAGTTGTGTAATATTTTGTGCGCAATTTTAATGGTGTATTATCTGCATGTTGTAAAAAGTCTTGAACGTATTTATATTTTTTCAATAAGTTCTTGCTTTTTTGCAAGCAGGAAATAACACACAGTGAACGTTAGATACAAAATGTATATAAACCACTATAGGCTGTTCACGGTAAAACGAGCACTTTTAAAAGCCCTGCTTAAGTTCTACTTTGTATGTACGTTGTGTATTCCTCCGCCTTATGTAAAAGTAACACAGGCATGGGCCTCATCACTTTATTCGTGCGTCAGTCAGGTGAAACTGTGAAATAAGAAAAGAAAATATGTTACAAATCTGGTCATTTTTACACTTTGATGTATAAAAAAAAAAGAACGTAAAGCGAAATAAATAACTTTAAGTTATCGCAAATGGTTACCTAACACTTTTATTCGACGTTAAGTAATGGAACTATTTTCCATCTATCATTACCAAGTTTACTGGGCGAATGTCACTCACTGTGCCCGTTAAAATATATGCAGGAAGGGACAGTTTTTTTTCCAAGGTTGATTTCAAAAGTACTCACTTTATCGTGAACAGCCTTTAGGTAGTAAATTGTAAATTTTCTATAATCATTTACACTTATGCCTCTGAAACTGAAATTGTGACACGAAAACGACAAATTTCTACGAATGGCTGAGGGGAGGGGAAAAGGGGATGTGATAATAGTTATCGGCGTCGACTACCCACGATGAGCTGGAGGTAGTGTTCCCACGCTTATCTCCAAAAATGTACGCCAAGAACCTACGTGGACACCACCGCTGCATTGATGAAACAAGACAATTGAAAAGTCTTACTTTCCCGTATCCAAGTTGAAGCCCGGAAAACCGCAGTTGGAGTTCATCTGTCGCAAGTCTTCGACAAGGCTCAGACTGTGATTAAAAATTAAATACATTTATTATTTTTAACTAACGCTGTTCACTTTGTAATCATCGTGTGTTATATTTCGGAAGTGCATTTCCTCCCCGCTTCAGTAGCTTTGCGTAATTACCCGTCAATATCACAATTTTTCTGGACTAGTGACCCAACGAAACTCAAGTGCAGAAATTAATTAATGTAATTACAAAATAAATAGTGTGTTTGGCTACTTGGAGGCATGTACATAATTGTATATAGAAATTACGCAATTTGCATGGTTTTAAATATATACACTTTATATACAATATTCCTGATTACAATTAAAGTTATTGATAAATTTGTGACTATGTCGGTAAACTTATTACGATTTGTGTCATTATCGTGCAAAATTTATACAACAAACAAAAAATACATATTCTAAGCCTTTACAGGTCGTACAGTATTCAGCAGAAATTCGAAGCGAATTTTTTACTACCGCAGCATCCGTAAATCTAGAGCAAAACTATTATAACACTCCTAGTTAATACACTTCCAGGCTGCCCATACCAACACACAACCAAGAGGGTTTATATTATGGTTTTGTAGCCGAGATCTTAATTTACGCGATGTTTTGCTCACGTCTTAGTTATTACAAACATTGGCTATAATACTATGAAAGTAACAAAGACACGAGAGAGATATTTTTGGAGATTTCGTTTGCCCGACACAAATAGTTATGTAATAGCTCTCCTTTATCCATGGCACCATCGTGAGGGGCGAAAAGAGTAGCACGCTAGATATCGATCCTTTATTTTCTCCTCCCTACTGGCACACCATAGTAGCTTACGTGTTTGATTCTCTTAAAACGGGAGTATCCACTTTGTTCTTAAAGCATATGCCGTTCTTTTTTTCACGTCTGATGAAACTTAACTAACGATCAACTCTGAAGTATTAAAAAAATACTGATTGATTTAATTTGTAAGGCGTTCCTTTATATTTGGAATTATAAGGCGGCAGTATTATGTACCCAATATTCATTGTATCCATTTCCCAAAAATAGTGCCTACTATCACAGTCCTTTCAACATACCAAACACAGAACAGAAAATCATTCCACGTTTTAATAAACTATTTTGGAAACCCGTAACGTCACTAATGAATTCAGACCAAACGTTTAGATTCTTCATATGCAAAAATAAAATTAAGACACTATTATTTTCTGAATTCCAACAACTTTACTCACGTAACGGATGTCCCAAATTATTGTTTACTCTCTCTGTACGTTAATACACAGTGCAAATGTTAAACAGCCTTATAGGACTGTGTTTATTGGATACTATAAGGACAACATAGCGTGAAAGCGTGTAGTCATTCCGCTGTTGTCAATTGCGTTGGCAGCCATGAGTGGCAACACTACTATTTGTAGAGGAAATGGGGATGAGACAAGGCCGTAGGTCGTAAGCCGAGTAGTTTTTCTTTGCCATTTTACGTAAGGAATCATCTTGAAGTGTTTTACCTTACTCGTGTTTAGGCTAATCCTGTATTTGTACATATACTGTACAATGGTGGGGATCCAAAGGGGGCGGGGGTACTAAGGCGTCTTGAGCCTTACAACCTCCCCCTAGAGCTTGATTTTATACTGAACGAAATGAAATTCTTGAAAGCAAGTACATTGTGAGTAAAGCAGTAATATAACATGGAACTTAAAAAAAAAAAGTATTTATTTAGCCGGAACACTAAAAACTCGCATTTACATGTAGCATCAAGTCTTGATGCGTACTGGCAAGCATGGGGTTTCAACGAAATGCACTTGCGTATAGTCTATCCCCCCTCTGTAATTGTTTTTCGTGATCCATCACAACTACGTGTTGGACTTTGATGCGGTTTTCACCATCATTTAGAGAATTTCTTGAGGAAGATTTAAGTATACAATACATTAATATTTAGTGTAAGGATAGTAAAGAAATGTCGATGTTTTCTAATCAAGTCGGAAAAAGCCGCTTTTCCGGCCCTTATACGGCTTACGCTGACTAAACCATAAGAGATACAAAATTGACGTACTATAAAATTGTAGATCCCAAAAAGGTCTTAAAAAAAAAAAAAAAAAGTCCGCGACAGCATATGTTTATATTTTAAGGTTGACCCACAGTAAACATTTTTGTCTTTTAAAATTTGGTTAAAAAATAGGGGTTCACTTACGAAGACTTTTTTAACAACACAGTATTAATCCTATATTAGTTACCTTAAGCATTTAGTGTATATCCTTGCTGTAAATCAAAACAACGCCATATTTGTAAATCGCACCCGAGTGAAAAAAAAAAACACAATACTCGTTTACATCATCCCAGTAAGAAACAAACAAAATAAACATACTTGAAAACAACTTACACAAAGGAATCTCATCAGTTTCAATAACCGCAAAAATGGTCTTCACAGATGCATTGACGAACTTCAATAACGTGTAGAACCTCCATGAATCCCAATGCACCCTTGTATCCGACGAGGCCTGCCAAAACAAATATCATTAAGCATTTACTGAGGCCAGTTGTCTCATTCCTCAATTGCGGCTGTTGGTAAGGCCTGAGGTTGAACCTACTGCGTTTGTGTACGTATGCAATACGCATGTTGCTGGAGAAGAAGATGCCGATGTTTACATGATTCACGCAACGTAGGTACGATCCACTCCCACTAGAAGCATAAATGTTACGTATTCGTTGGCGGACGGTGAATATGCTAAACTTTTTGTGAGCAGTATGTACATATATCGTTAGCGGAATGCTGGAATGCTGAGCTTTCCATCGTGGTGGTAGGGCGGTCTTTTTCACAACTGCTGAAAGAGTTACGCTGGCTGCGGCGAAACGACAAAGTCTGCCGAGGCCTGTTCCGGTGGGTGGTTCTTTCTGACGGAACACCACAGTAGCAGTCTGCGTACAACCATCTATACACCCCTTCGCTACCCCTTCACCGGCCGTTCCGCTTCTGTTCACTTGGCGACACCGACTGCCCACGAAACAACGCATTTACCGCGTTCGTGTCTTTGCCCACCCCTTCCCCTCGTTGCCACGTCGAACTTTATGGCAGAAAACGGACTGTTCAGGCTCCAGACATGCGAAATGCACGTCCTTTCACTGAGCTTGGAGGAGTTTCTCCCTGAATTTGCACGCTAAAACAAAATACGAGGTTTCCCTGGCGATATTTCCGTCGAAAGTTCCTAGAGACCTAAGGCAGGTACGAAAAATAAAATTCTTGTACAGTCGAAGAATCACTTTCCCCCCCTTTTTTTAAAACTTTCCTCTGGAAGAAAATATTTATATTTCTATAAAAAAAATGTGTATTAGAAATTTGAGATTTAACTCTAAATTACAATAAAGTGTTTTATTATATGAAAATGTTGCAGTAGTAAATATTCGGTTGGTAAATCATACTTCATTGGTAACATGCGGAATACAATTTTCTTGAATTCTGTTACGTAACTATGGGTTGTAATCGACTTTTCTTAGGCAGATTATCTATTATGTTCAAATTAACAAGAAAGGCTAACGTTTGATGCTTGAAACAAGTATGTTTTGAAAGTGTGTGCAACGTCATCTAGAAATTAAGTATGTGGTTTGCATAACTGCAGTGTTAGTATGGCACGTCCCGTATCACTATTGAAGTCACTCCAGGGGGACGCTGGGGCCGCTGTGGCTGAGCGGTTAGCCTGTTCGCCTCCCACCAAGGCGAACCGGGTTCAATCTCCGGCCGGGTCACTCTCGGATTTTCGCATGTGGTAATCGTGCCGAATGATATCGCTGGTCGATGGGTTTTCTCGGAGATCGTCCTTTTTCTCCGTCGGTGCATTTCGGCGATGCTCCATACTCACGTAACTTCACCCTTATCGGCTTACAAAAGCTCGATGTTAAGAGCTGCCCAAATTTCGTCATCCAATTCACCCACTCCCAAATCTCTCCTTTCCACTGTAATGCAGAAATTCTTCGTTTTTGAGTCATAATTACAGTTCTAGAGTAATTGAGTACATTTTACTATGGAATATTTGCTTTTTTTAGTTATTAAATTTACTATTTATTATTTGGTAAATGTAAAACATAAGTAGGAACGTACTGATATTTTAAAGGTTATATTATGCCATTAGTTGACAAAACTTTACGTCAAAATTTCTGTTCATGCCTGTATTGCAGATGGTGGCAAATAGCTAAACTTATAGTGTTGTATTTATTTTTAAATTTTAGTTCACAAAAATTTTAAACGCCAGAAAATTAAAAAAAAATCTTGTCAGTGGCGGATTTAGGAAAAAGGCCAGGCGGCAAACATTCCAAAGGGCCAGTTTTCATATGCGGATAATTTTGAGATGATTTTCCAAAATCATTTTAATATTCAAACATTGTTAAGAAGAAGATAACTTTCATAAATATTTTTGGTTAATTTTTCACTTAAATATAATTTGACCAAATAATAAAAAACATAGAATACTTATAATTGGCGGGACTTTTAAAATTGAACTGCCGTCTATTCGAAAATACCTCCTCGTACAAAAGTGTCCTCGCACAACATTCCCAGTTATAAAATAATTATTTTGTGGACGGCCCAGGAGATCTTTGAAGGAGGGAAGGGAGGTGCAGGCGCCGTCTAGTTGTTATTTTCCCTGTTAAATCCGCCATTGAATGTAATATAGCTGGTGACGCAGAGTCTGGCGCTTTTCTCCGCGTTTGAGGCAGAGAGGTGATACGGCCGACACTGCCTCGTGCATAACGTGCCCCATCGCCGCTAAGCGCAAGGCTGTGAACTGACGTGCAGTATTTTCGTCGCACTGCGTGTACTCAGCTGTTCACGATGAAGTGAGCACTTTTGAAACCAACCTCAGGAAATATCACTGTTCCTACCTGCATATATTTCAACATGCGCACTGAGGAACATAACGCCCAGTTAAGCTGGTAACGATGGGTGGATAATTCCATATCTTACTGTCGAATAGAACGTTTTGGGTAAACATTTGTGATAACTTTAATTATTTATTTCGTTTTGTGTTTTTTTTTAAATGTATCAAAGTGTCAAAATGAGAGAACTGGTAAGTTATTTACTTTTCTTATATTTTCACAGTTTCTCTTGGCCGACGCATGAAGAAAATGATGAAACCCTTGGCAATGCTAATTTTATATAAGGTTAAAGAATACACAAAGAGCATACAAGTAGACGAGGGCTTTCAAAAGTGCTCATTTTACCGAGAACAGCCTATACCTATGGGACTTTCAGCTGTGACCGTATTATTTAATTTTTGTGGAAATATGTAGGAAGGTTCCATGGAGGACCCTTGAGTAGATTCGTATGTATGTGACCCGCATATTTTGAGATACAACGATTTGAAAAGCAGTTTTTAGCCATTTTGGATTACTTTTTTTTTTTTTTTTGCGTGACGTTTTGAAAGCATTCAATAGCCCTCGTCCGAAGTGTGTACTTTTACCAATTCGAATTTAATCAAACTGCGTCACAAATTGGTAAGAGGAATTATACATACATCTCAAAGCATTGTTTTCAAATCAGTTTTCTATCCCAAAATCCAAACCATGCCGTTTCCGCTAGACGTGTTGGCAGAAAAACAGTTCAATGTTGGGGCATGGAGATTGATTGTGCGCAGCCAGCGAGATTTGTTTAAAGGTTGTTCACGATAAAGTGAGCACTTTTGAAATCAACCTCTGAAAAAATTCACTGCTCCTATCTGCATATATTTTAACAGGCGCACTGAGAAGTATGCGCCCAGTAAATTCGGCAATGATGGAGGGTAAGTAGTTCCATACCTTAACGTCGAATAAAAAGTGTTAGGTAATCATTTGTGTTAACTTAAATTATTTATTTCGGCTTTTGTTTTTTTTTATGCATCGAAGTGTTAAATTGAGCAGATTTGTAAAATAATGACTTTTCTAGTTATTCCAGTTTCACTTGACCGACGCATAAATAAAGTGACGAGGCCCATGTCAATGTTAATTTTACAAAAGGCGGAAGAATACACAACTTCCGTACAAGTAGATCTTAAGCAGGGCTTTCAAAAGTGCTCACTTTATCGTGAATAGCCTATACTTCGTCTTCAGTCTATGAGTGGGAGTCGTAAGCCGTTGACGCACCCTCAGGTTTTACGTGATCCTGCGCCGTCAACATTCCCGCAGTACACCGAAGAATGCGCTCGTCCCCCCCCCCCCCCCCACACGCGTGACCAGTTACAAGTCATAGACACGCATACTTTTTCTTTTCACCCCCATGGCTATACCATTTCTGAGTAATGCAAGGGTGTATTTACTTTAGCATATCATTCTGTTTACTATATTTTTACTGTCATGTAATTTTCCTTCCTTTGGATCTCTCGGACCACGTAACTTTAACTTTTTGTTCTTTATTACCTTACATACAAGTACCCTTTGATTGAATATTGTTGAGTAATTATTACAAAGTATATTTTATTTAACTGCCAAGCTGCTCGGAGAGCAAGTGTGGCGTGGTTGGTCCTGCCATCCACCCTGACTCTCCCAGCAATCTGGGGGTTATTCTTTTTATTCAACTGTATATAATTCTACTCTACTTTCCTAAGCCACTGTATAGCGGATCTACAATGTAATAACTATATATCCATCCCTTCGTTAGGTAGCAGCCGGGAAGGTGACATTTGGACCTCTTTTCGACCCCCTTCCCTCCGCAAATACCTTCCTTCAGTCTGGATTCTCGTCGTTTAGTTCTTCTGTTCCACGTGCCATTGGCAAGTCCGTATATTTCCACTCTCTATTATCCTGGTTTCTTGCTTAGGTCGTTGTTCCTCCGTTGTTGATTTTCCTTGTACGTTGCAAGATCTGCATCATGTCTTTCAACTTCTTCAGAGTTTGGGGGGGGGGGGGGGCGTGCGAAGCCCCACAAATTGATCAGTTGCCTTCTGACGAATCCTTTGAAAGTTTGTAGTGATAGGGGTCGAACAACTCGCCTCCCGCCAAGGAGAAACCGGGTTCGATTCCCGACGGTGTCACCCGGGAGAGTGGCGAACGTTGCCGTCGGCCGGTGGCGGGGTTTTTCTCGGGGTACTCCCTCGTATTCCGTCGCTGCGACATTCTCGCATCACTTCACAGTCACCTGCGCTTATGTCCTCGTTGTTAAGGTGCTGCCATCTTGTGTTTTTGTTGTTCATATCTCTTTTATAACTTTCTGTTAAGTTTAAAGATTAAAATTCAAACAGAACGAATATGCGTAATTCTTGAAACCAGAACGTATTGATCTGAGTCTGTATTTTCTTATGTAAGATAGGAAAAAATAAATTATGAGTAATTAATATTTATTATAGGCTATTAACGGTAAAGTGAGCACTTTGGAAAGCCCTCATATTTGAAATAATAGTCAATAAATTTATTTTATTTTAGCCTTAGACGTTAACTTCCGAGTGCGGTGGAATATATACACTGTGTCTATTACTTACATGGCCATATTTATTTTAAAAGGTGGTTAAAGGATAATAAATGACTGAAAGGAAGATGTAACTAGACCCACAAAAGTGCTCACTTTACCGTGAAAAGCCTATTATACCTATAAATACAGATGCAACAAAAACGTAGGCAAAATAATGTGGACTTAGAATGTAATTGTAAACGGCTTTTTAACGTCCCCAGGTATTATGCTTGAAAGCTTAGCAGGGGACGGCTTACATACTAAGTTGTAACCTAACTTAAATTAACACCTATGCTTTACCCGGGATTCGAACCCAGAGCCCCAGATGATCGGTGGCGCACCAACCGACTCCGCCACGGAAGGTCGGCATGTGTACTTAAAAATATCCTGTATGTTAAGATATGGAAAAATCTGTTCATATATGTTCTATGCTCTGGAAGTCCTAGTTAAAAAATATTTGATCCGAGAAGTAAGCTAGAGTGAAACCAAAATAAAATAAAGATGGAAGCGACCGAACCTGTCTACCAATCGTCACAGTCATTATCTCATCGCACTCATTTACAAACTACTGCCTTGCTATTGTTACAAACACGGACTTGTAGCATTGTTTAAACAGTGAGTTAAATTGTTATTTACTTACTTTTTAGTGGGAAATGGGAGGGGGGGGGAGGAGGGATGTATTTGACGCATTTCTGTATTTTTAAGGAAAAATATTGCGCCACGTCATTACATTGATTTCGAAAGGCGACTCGGTGAGATCACGACTCCGATGCAATTATTAAATGGATTTGTTGAGAAATGAATTCAAACCCATCGTCAGTGTGTTGAAGGTCTGCTATAAATCTGAAACTTGAGCCAATCTGAAGTTACCTTGAGGACACAGTAGGAAGCCGTGAGACTTACAGGCAGTTGTGTGTGCGCGCGCCGTGTTACCGGCTCAATGCTCTCTCTACCTTCCTTGATTCTGGTATTGAGATGATGAAAGAGAGGGGTTGGACGATTGCGTATGTGTCGCGCGGATGGGGGGTTGGATCGAGCTTGCAGCGAGTGCCCTGACAATGTCGTATTTCCGCCTACAATTTGCAATCGGCAGTGCGAGTTAGCTGACGTTCCACGCAGTGGGAGAGGGGCGGAGGAGGAAGGGTTGGGGAAGGGAGAGGGGACAAATCCCGCCACTCGAGTGATGCTGGCAATAGATTGGGGGGAGGGGCAGAGGGGCTGATGTTTACCGAAGCAGGGCAAACACTCGACAACTGCAAATCACGCATCACCGTCGATAGACTCTCGTGTGCCTGCGCGGATACGGAATTCCGGGGGGGTTAAACATTTCCTCCTCCCTTCACCGATAACTCTTGTCGCAGTGGTCGCACTTCGCTGAGTGCACAAGGGCGTGTCGCGACCCGCCAACACGTTTTTTTTTACGCCCTCGAGAAATTAACGCTCGTTTTCATGGTTCGTTGCATAATTTACTGACAATATTCTCTTCAGATCTGAGTCGCAGCCAGGAACTTGCCTACTACCATGATAGGGGTGGGACGTACGAAATTAACTCAGTTTTGTAGTTTGCAAAACGTTAGGCATTTGTTTTTAGAATTTTTTCCCGAGTTTTTTGCTTGTAGTGTGAATGCAAACTATTCATAATTTTGATCGAATTTGTGAAGATTTATGCTTTTATTTATTATAGCTGAGGGAAAAATGCTGTCGAGATGGCAGTAATACGAATTGCTGGTAGCAAATGCTAAAAGAGGAAAGTGAGCTACTCATCTCATGTCCTACAAGTAGCACGTAATGAATGTTATCTAGCATTAGAAATGTGGTGTTCGTCGCACCATGATAAACCTTTACCTGAATGCCTGGCAAGTTCCTTATAGCAAAGTCAGGCACAAATATGGTGAATGTGATGCAAAACATTGCAGCCTGTGAAACACTCTCTTTAGATGGGCTTTTTAACGTTTCGTACCTTACTTTTATTAATATAAATTCGAGAAGAGCGCTAAATTAGTGGAATCATAATTCATACAACTAAACAAGATAGACGTGTCTGTATGTAATTTTCGAATTTTCCACTTTTAATTATTTTTCATATTGTATAATTAATTACTAAGCCGTATCTAATGTTAATTTTTTTAATGTCTGTCTGTCCTACCGGATTTAACTCAAAAGCCACTGAATGTATTGACATAAAATATATGCAGTAAATAGGTAATAATCCCAGGACCAACTTAGTCTTTGTTTCATCGAGATATCTCTAACAGTTCCGGAAAAAATTATGATTAGGGATGTAAATAGGTACTGGATTAAGCTTTACTTAGGATTACTGCTCGTGAAATAGGCCTTGTAGAAGCTTGTACAAGAACCAAGTACGGCTGCAGGTATCGTGTAATATCGGCTTTAGTGTCGGAGTGTCAGTCGGCGTCGATCCTCCCTGGTCTGCCTGCGGTCACCGAGCGTAGATTGGGGGGGATGTCTCTTAATGCTAGGGTGAGAAAGCAGTCCTGAGCTTCATATTCTTTTCCTCCCTTACTTAATTGTTCATAACCCTACCTGGACCCCTAACCCCTCTAGCCACATCACATTATGTATATGGTTAGTTAGTCTCAGTAAACACCCTCTAGACTTGTTAATTGAAGATTATTTTACAGTCCCTTGACTGCTCTTCCTGATCGGCCCTACTTGAACTCCCACTTAGGGGGTATATAGGAACATTAATTATAAATTGTATACTTTAAATTTATCCATAAATTTTAAGTTCAATTTAACCAAAATATATATATATATATATACTTTATTATTAACATAATACAAAACTCTCATAATACATTGCATATAGGAAACAACCAAACACATCACACATGAGGTGATTTTTCAAATGTTTGGTTTAGAAGTGTGAAGACACTGCTCACAGACTATCTATTGTACCATTCTGTCCTCGCCTGGGGCGTTTTCTTTTCGCAGCAGAAATGATTGGGGATAGGTTTACCAGCTTCGTAAAAAAAAAAAAGCTTTTCCACAAAAAAAAAAGTTTCTACGCATGCCCCTTCTAAGTTTTCCTTTCTGCGTACCACGTACCGTCTCGCCAAGTGTGGGAACTAACACTCTGTGGACTTAAATGTCTTGATGTACTTGCTATTGATCACGTGAAATTGCTATAATCATATTTACGATTCCAAAATGTAATACTTTCGCGGTTACTTTGCACTTTTCTAAAGTCCTGCTAAAGTTTTACTTTCACGATATTCCTCCGCCTCGTGCAAACTAAGCTTAACTAAGTCTGGAAAATTACACCAAAGCACATCACACCGAATTCGTACGCACTCAATTGTAATAACGTTTTGAATGAGATATATTTCTTACTAGACGCTACCAACACACGTGTTTTCTCACTGTTTTTATTTATATTTATTATGAGTGAAATATTGTAATTTATAAATAATATATAAGTAAAACTTCAGCGTAACGACAAGTAAGACACTTGTACGTTAACAGAGATATAAAACGCTTGTGATACATGGCATATTTAGGAAGTAACTAAATACCTCATACATGGGGTGATTTTCAAAGGTTGGATTCAAAAAGAGTGAAGAAACCTCGACTAGACTACATCAGTACTTTCTCTACTGTACATGCAATGGAAAACGGTTTTTTAAGCCAGCAGTTTAGAACACTACACTTGAGACAAGCTGTCACGGTACACACATACTTCTTTAATTCGCAGTCGACATGAAACATATGTAAATGCTGTTCACGATAAAGTGAGCACTTCTGAAATCAATCTTTAAAAAATGTCACTGCTTCTGCCTGCATATGTTGTAACGGGCGCACTGAGTGACATGCGAAAACTGTAAAGTTGGTAACGATGGCTGGAAAGTAGTTCCACATCTTAACGTCGAATAAAAAGTGTTGGTGACTATTAGTGGTAACTTAAATAATTAATTTCACTTTCTGTTTTTTTTATAATGCGTCGAAATGCAAAAATGAGCAGATTTGTAAAATATTTACTTTTCCAATAATTTCACAGTTACACACGACCGACGCATGAATTAAAGTTATGAGGCTCATTGCAATGCTAATTTTACATAAGGTGGAAGAATACACAATGTGCGTACAAGTTGATCTTAAGCAGGTCTTTCAAAAGTGCTCGTTTAACCGTGAACAGCCTATACCATTATTAATTTTTTACGTGACATGCATTCACGGACTGGTATATTTTCAAGGGTTAATTTATAAAGCGCATAGCCACACATCTCTGTGGTTATAATGGAGCCGATTTCATTGTTTCTCGACCGAATCTCATAGGCTACATTTTGAATAATGTTCAAGAGTTTCAACTTTAGAGTGATAAATGAGGATTTTTTTTTTTTACCCTGGGTGCGCTTCATCGAGCTTCGCCATCGCATTTTCCGTTATATTCAATCCTCTTGCAATTTTTTTCCAGCCTCCGTTGCAAATGCTGCGATTACGACCATCCCCTTGAGACATTTCTCCCGAATCTTTTTAAGAGACGTGCCACATGCAGGGTAGAACATCTGAAAACATCCTTCCTCATCCTCCCCCCTCCTTTTTTTCGAGCCTTTTTTTTTAAACTAGTCTTATTCCATCACAACTTTTCTAATTTCTTTGTCGCTCGGGTGGGGTCGTGGAACATCTCGACTGGAATGTTGTCTGCTGCTGGATGGATAAATGTGGAGGAGGGAAGACGGTTCTAAATTTACATTTCACTTGAGGTAAAAGTTAATGGATGACTGCAGGAAATGGAAGCGAATTGGAGGAAAAGGTAAACGTTAAAGGCTTTCAGAGAAACTTTCCTGCGCGGGAGGTTCGGCAACGAAGATCAACCCGCGTCAAATGGATGAGATATCTCGTACGCAAAGGTTTAGGAGGGTGTTCCGAGCCCACCCTCTTCGTTCTCCACCTCGCTTTATTTGTCCTGATTTTTGTACGGGGATGGGTACCGTGTTTTGGAACTTATCCTCCCCCCCCCCCTCCTCGTGACTGTATTTCACATCCTCTTCGACGTGAAATTTGTTTCGCTTCCATTTTCAATACATGACTGTGAGGGGTGAAACTTCGATTATTATTTCACGAAGTAGCTATTGCACGCAACAGTTTCTTAGGTAGTGAATGACTATCTATTACAGGTTACCGTATACATAAAGCTTGGTAGAAAACATCCCTTACTCTTACTGCACCTTACCTGCTGGAACAAATTAACATGATGTATAGGCTATTCACGGTAAAGAGAGCCTTTTTGAAAGCCCTTTCATCTGGAATAATAGTCAATAAATATATTTAATTTTAGCCTTAGACCTTAACTTCTGAATGTGGTAGAATATGCACACTATGTTTTTTACTTACATGGCAATATTAATTTTATAAGGTGGTTTAAAGAATAAAAATGAGTGAAAGAAAAATAACTAACTCCTCAAAAGAGCAGTAAGACTATTCGCTAAGCGTACTCGTACACTTCTGTCCCCAAATAATGTATACTGCTCAAGTTTCTTAAATGTTCTGCTAAAAATTATTGAAACACATTTTTTTTTTTTCCACAGTCTGTTGGGGTACGTCATAAACACATTTCTTCAAATTGCAATTTTAATGATAGCGTGAACGTAAAAAAGTGTTTTAAGGCGCCCACCCGGGTTTTGTGTGCGAACTGCGTTACAGCGTGGTTGAAAAAAATGTTTTTAAACAAACGATTCAGTGTGATCGATCTGTTTTCACATGAAAATTTACACTCCAAGTAAGTCCAGGACGCAAGTTTCAGCACATCACACGTACGGCAACCATTGTTTACGTTATCACACATGGTTAACTAACACTTTTTATTCGATGTTAAGATGTGGAACTACTTTCCATCGATCATTACCAACTTTACTACGTGCATATCACTCAGTGCGCCCGCTAAAATATATGCATGAAGGGGCAATGATATTTTTCAATGGTTGATTTCAAAAGTGCTCACTTTATCGTGAATAGCCTCTATTGGGTTGGAGTTAACGTTCGAGCTAAACTTACGCATGTTTTTTTTTTTTTTGGAGAGGAAATACCAGGGCACGAGAGCACCTCAACATGACGCAGATATTCTATACACACACGCGCCATGTGTGGATGACCGTAGTCTTGTTGACTATACCAGATCGAGGTAACACGTGAGAATCAACGATGTTGCTAACGTACCGCCGTGCCTTCAGGGTTCCTCGAATCACTTGCAGAGGTGGCCCGTTAGTTGGAAAATTGTTTCCTACTAATTTTGAATGAAGAATCTTCGTAAGTATTTTATCTACAAGTACAGATTGTAGTTGTTTAATTTTATCATGCAAAGAATTTTAAAATTTTAAAATGGTGGATTCCGTGCCGAGTTTTCGGACCGTAGTACAGTGTAATACCAACTTCAGGCTCCTTCGGTAAGTAGTTAAGTCTTCCATATTAGAGCTGCGGTGCTGACAGTGTAAGGGTCATAATTTGAAATGGTTACAAGTGACTTTATCGTAGTATTTTGTTTATTGAAGTTTTCTCTGATACCTCCAAACCTAGAACACTCACTAACCTACCACTTTTAATTTTGTCTGTAGGCAGGAAGTGCCATGATGTCGCCGGCGTGTATGCTGTTTTATTTTTAGGTTCGTGACGAAACCGAGCGAGATGGCGCCGCATTCGGGAGGACGTGGGTTCGGTTCCCGGTCCAACCATCCTGATCTCGGTTTCCCATGGTTTCCTGAAATCACTACTCGAGGCGAGTGCTGGGAAAGTTCCTTACTACGGGCCATGGCTGATTGCCTCCCGTTCCTGCTTGCCTGAGCGACTTTCTCCGGCTCTATAGTCTATTTACGGTTTCTTCACACTTCCTGAATCAAACCTTTGAAAAAACTCCCCACGTATGACGTATGTAGTTATTTCCTAAATACGTCATGTATCGCAATCGTTTGATACCTCTGTTAACATGACAGTATCGTATTTTTCGTTAAACAGATGTTTTACCTGTATTTTATTTATAAATTATAATAATTAATTTGTAATAAACATGAAATAAAACACCAGTGAGAAAACGTGTGTGTTGGTAGCTCCTAGTAAGAAATAGTTCTCATGCAAAATATCATCACAACTGAGTGCGTACAACTCCGGTGCGTAGTCTTTTGGTGTAATTTTCTAGACTGAAATAAGCTTAGTTTGCACGAGGCGGAGGAATGTTCTGGAAGCCGAAATTTAGCAGGGTTTCAGAAAAGTGTGAAGTAACCGTGAATGGATTATAATTACCTCGCTGTCGACGGAACTTCACCTGTCTGACGAACTTGTTGACTGCGTGTAGGTTCATAGGCTACCACAAAAAATTTTACATCATGAGTACCGACCATGGGTTCTGAAACACTTCTTACAATTATTCTCTATTGAATATTAATAAAGAAAACACGCGGTGTTAATAATAATAAAAAAAACGTATTTGTACAGTATTTGAAGAGTGACGTTGCGTAATTAAAAGTTATACTGTGTATAGAAGGCACATTATATAACTGCGGTATTTGTAAGACGGTAAACTCTAGACGTGCTTTCTTCGCTAAGAATTAGTTCTGCCTATCTGAGTTACGGGGCATTCTCCCTTTATGACGTCTTCGTCGGTGCACGTGGTCGCCAGTTTCCCTACATGAGAAGGAAGAACGGTAGGGAATAAAAGGGGGGGGGGGGTGGCAAGGAGGGAGGGAGGCTTGATGACGCACGTCGCCGACTAGGGATGGGAGTTCTTGTGTGCAGGCCGTAATTTGCTTGCTTATCCGGCCAGGGAGGTACGGAACAAGTACATGTGCAGAGGTGGATTGGCTCACGTGGAGGACGTTCTAGCCGGTCGCCGATCGGCGGCTTGTAACCCAGAAAAGGCGTTTCCTGAGACTCCTATGCTGGCAGATCAGTGTCGACCTATTGGAGAGCAATACACCATGCCCTGTTGCCGCATTTATCAATCGCTCATCCCGTTATTAAAGGCTTGCCGTGAAATCTTAACTGTAGTAATATAAATTACAATTCTAAACATGAAGAGGAACATTTGAATATAGAAACAGAAATGTGGGAATCGTGCCGGACGATGCAACTTGCCGGCGGGGTTTTCTCGGGGTTCTCCCGGTTCTCCCGCCCTTGCAGTCCAGCGCCGCTCCATGGCAAGGTCTCATTTCATGTAATGTCCGGGGATGACGGGCACCTAGGGGTTCCAGCTTGAAAGCCCGTCGTTAGGAGGGAGTCGCTCCGCCCTGGGTACACTCCCCACACAAAATTTAATTAGAAATCTTCTGTTTTGACACTCATATTTACTGATGATTATAATAATATATAAATTAGTCTTCTGTATTCACGACTGCCTGATTATTATTATATTGGTCTCTGTATTCCCATTTACAACCATGTCATTGGTTCACACAAAACCAGACACGCCTTTCTATTCTATACAAAGTCCATTACTGGCCGGATCTCTGTCAATATAATGACTGTATGAAATTGTCCCAATCAAATTTCCTTTCCTATAGGCTATTAACAATGAACTGAGCACTTTTGAAAGCCCTGTTTAAAATCTTCTTGTATGTACGTTGTGTATACTTCCGCCTACTTGTATGAACGTTGAGTATTCTTCCGCTTTGTGTAAAATTAACATTGTCATGGGCCTCATCTCTTTATTCACACGCAGGTCAAATGAAACTGTGAAATAGGCTAATTGGAAAAGTAATTATTTTACAAATCTGCTTATTTTTACACTTTGATGCATAAAAAAAACACGAAAGAAATAATTTAAGTTATCAGAAATGGTCGCCTAACACATTTTATTCGAAGTTCAAATATGGGACTACTTTCCCTCCATTGTAACCAACTTTACTGGGTGCAGTTCACTCAGTGCGCCCCTTAAAATATTTGCAGGTAGAACCAGTTACTTTTTTTCGAAGGTTTATTTAAAAAGTGCTCGCTTTATCGTGAACAGCTTTTGCGTAGACTTAATATAGAAATAATTTTGTTCATTTTAGTAATTTTCACTTTGAGTGCCGCTGACGTACTGTTTCGTTGTAGAGAACTTGATGAAAACTGCTGATAGGTAGGTAGCTTGGTTAGTAGGTAGGGCCTAGCGTCTCTTCCACAGCGAGGCCATTAGAGACGGAACAAGCTGCTGAGAGAAGCAGGAATGGGTAGGGAACCGGCCATGGCGTGTAGCAAGTAGCCACTCCAGCGTTCGTTCGCAGTGATTTCGGGAAATCATTGAAAAGCCGATATCAGGATGGCTGGACCGGGATTCGAACGCAGATCCTCCCGAATGCGAGCCCAACGTTTAACCATTGCGCCATTTCGCTCGGTGAAAACTGCTGGCGAAATAGTACGCAACTCACGAACGTTTTCACCACCTATAATTCACTGCATGTGAAGAATGACAGCTGGGACAGTAGACGCATGGTCAAGAAACATTCAAGTCTGGTGTAGTATTCTGTACAGACTAGTGAGTATTTTCACCCCATGCTTACTCTTGGGCCGTGGGCAACCTTTGTAACGCGGTAGTCCCAGTGATGCTAAATTTTTTCGCAGTGTATTTCTTCGCCCTTATCAAAAAATGCGCAGGTCGTAATGTTATTACAGACTCCATACAAAGCAGTCACGGTAAATTCAGGTTACTTAATATTACGTTGGTAGGACTCAAAATCTTAGGAGAGAAACTTGTGCAACTTTGTTCTTTATGTATGCTGAATAATATCTTTTGTGAAAATAAAATAGCTATGCCTCTTAAACAAGAAATTAAACGGAAAACAAGGCTTGCAACACAAATACATTTCATCAAAAAACTCTGTGGCCAAATTATTCAAGTATACACTGACCAATATTAAATACTTTATGTACAGTAAGTTTTAGCTCCTGTTTCCAAATTGAAACCTGCATACCGCCTTTTGGAATCGATTCAGGCCTTGCAAGATGTGTGCATGTTTTCTGCTTATTTTTATCGGGACAAACCTTCAGGCTCGTACTGTCAATAGGCCTATTAGTCGATCACACCTGTAGTTTCTCCTTCAATTTTAATTATGATGTGAATAAATACTACCCTCCAAGGTAAACAGATCCAGCTGTCTATGGAAGTTTATTTACTCTCTCCCCAGTAAGTAATTATTCAGCAAAGACATGGATTCACTTGTACGGTGCGCGATCAGTTTTACCTCTCCTGCGCTTGCCTGAATTGGGAGTTAATTCCGGCCACGTCTCAACGCTTTTCCAAGGAAAGCATGCGTCATTCCAGTAGAGGAAAACACTGAAGCTGGATATGATCGCGGAAAGATAACACGGACGCGATATCCCTTTGGGCAGCGAGTGGCCGACGTGTTTTCTTTGGCCTGGCTCTGAAGGCAGGGCTGGAGAAATATCAACGAAGGGGTTGTAAGGAAACGTAGGGCCTGCCGGTGGTAGAGAAATTGATAGGGCGCTTCCCGAAAGAAAGGAAACCATTTTTGTGGGGAAATAAAAATATCGACGTCGGAGATATAAAAAGAGTACGAACGTAAGCTTCACACTCAAAGGAAATAATTTCCTTGGAAATAACCTTTCAGAATTATTTTTCTTTTTTAAAGAATAAAAACATTTCGAAGATATTCCTAGTTTATTTATTCAAAAGAGGATAGTACTTACCTATTTAAAGTAGTAATTTTTGCTGTATTTCAGGCGAGTTTTATGGAATGTTTTTATGACACGTAGACAATTCTACGAAGAACTGAATTAAATAAGTCGCAACGTAGCTTTCATACTCTGAGCATGTTCCGTTCATAGCTCGAAGACAATCATTTTCGGATTTGCAACTTTTTTTTTTTTTGGACCTCCTGAAATGTGTACGTTTTCACACTAGGGTACCTTTTCTGAGAACGCCTCACATTTGTATTAACTAAGAGTACTACGGCGAGAGAAGGAAAAACATTACAGCGCACTCACACACTGAGTACGTTACATAATTTGTGTCCCCTACAAAATTTTGCTAGCCTTCAGAAGACCTGTTATTTCACAAAATCGTCTTTCTAAAAGTAAAATGAATTGTTAGCCTTTGGAAAACTGTCATGGTTTTCTACGCAAAAATCGATTAAAGACCACAACTGCACGCATTGCTCATTACTTTGCAATGTAATATGCTAGTTATCTTGGGTTGTAATAACAAGTAAAACAAACGCACGTACTTCTTTCTCTTTACTTTTCTCTCCGGTTGTCATGTTTTGGAAAGGTGACCGTGATATCCGCGAGTGTATAATCACGGTGGCATTTCATCGTAGGTGCCAGTTTAAAATTCTTATTCGATCATCTTAGGGTCGTAAGTGGATCTAGACGCCAAGGCGTTACGCGGCGAAGAGATCGGAACGGGTATTGTTGGAGTTCAACCTCCGGCATGACTCGGAATTAATGGGAACCACTCTGTCATGTGGTTCGGAGCCCAACTGAAGTACGTTGCCACGCATGCTTTGGACAACCTGTGCTTAGCTTTGCGAACACATGGATCATGAGCCTTTATTGGTGCATCATTTAGCAGGTGGCGATAGCATTACTATCAATTCCTGGCGTCTGTTTCATTTGGGGACGTCGTACCTAACGACGTGCATTCGTTTCCCAGCTCATAAAGTTTTAACTCTTGTCTTGCACAGTAAAGTGACCGACGTAAAAACTGTTCCAAGTCAGCCGAAAGAAAATGTAGTAGTTACAAACTTTCTGTTCGTGGTTACTTAATAAGCATTGACATTGCATCACTTACAAACAATTTTGTAGTAGCTTCGAAAAATTGTGCTCTTATAAGAGTAAACGGTGGGGTGAATTCCCAGAAAATATTTTGTGGCGACAACAAAAAGTTTCCCACTACTAAATTTGTGTGAAAAGCAGCAAAAATTACTCCATTCTAATCACTTGTAGCATTAAAATTATTTCAGTAAATGTTTCCCACATATCCATCTTAATTTCTAAACTCAACAGAATTTTCATTGTAAAATATTTTGTTAATTGAATTCGCTGATAACTGTGGAAGTGCAGTAGTTGTTAGATTTGGCATAGTGTATAGTTTAGTGTTTAAGTCAACATTATTAATCACACTCCCCAAATTAACTTTTGAAAAATTTATTGATGGACACTATTTAAATCCTGACGCTATCTTTAGTTATTCTGGAATTATAAAACAGAATTTTAAATTATCCAGCATAATGATACGAGTTGTACCCGGCAAAGGCAGCGACGTTTTAAGCGCTAGTACATCTAGTCTCCATACGTGTCGAGGGTAGTCCTGGTTGCCCTAAACACTCTATTGATGGGGAAATAACGGACACGAAACAATCCCGTCACACATGCAACAATGCTCGCGAAGAGGCTATAACATTCGCGTCGTTTCTTCACACTTTTTGAATCAAACTTTCGCAAAATCACCCAATGTATGACGTGTCAGTTAGTTCCTAAATATGCCATATATCTCGAGCGTTCTATACCTTTATTTACATAAATATATGATATTTTTGATAACTTGACGATTTACCCACATTTTTTCATAAATTATAATATTTCATTTATAGTAAATATGAATAAAAACTGCGAGAAAACGTGTGTATTGGTAGCGCGTAGTAAGAAATAGTTATCATGCAAACTAGTTGTACTAGTGAGTGCTCACGAATTTGGTGCGTTGTCCTTTGGTGCAATTTTATAGACTTTGTTCAGCTCAGTTTGCAAGAGGTGGAAGAATATCCTGGAAGTAGAACTTTAGTAGGGCGTCAAAAAGTGCGAAGTAACCGTGAATGTATTATAGGCCTTTTTGTAATACCTTTTGACGAACCACTTGTGATTGATGTCGGGATAAGACACGTCCTTTACGTAATGGAGCGATAGGGAAATAGTTCGAGATACATCACGTAGACGTGAGATGCTTAGCGTTGGTGAAACGGTAGTGCTGCGCGATAGAGCCAAGACCAAGTAGTGGCAATGCATAGGCAGCCATCTGAACTATAAACCGAACAACGTGGCAGGGGCAGCGAAAGATACTAAACTTGCATCACTAATGACCAGGGAACTGCAAAATTCGCGTTATTATTGACGCACGAGGCTAAACTTCGCAGTACTGTATACACTCGAGTCGGCGTCGTTTCCCCAGTGGCTGCTGGATAGATATGAAGTCGCTCCCTTTCTTACTGAACTGCACGTGATTGGGGCACGCCTTTGAGAAGTGTTCGTTTGCTGGCGCAGAATTACCCAGGCCGTGTTAAATTAAGTATGGTTCTATGATAAACCTATTGCAAAGGTACACATATTTGAAGTACAGCGTGTCCTCAAATAATAACGCGTATTTTGCAGGTGTCTACTAATGACAAGTAATTATAAATAACGAAGAAACGACGCGATAAGAGCGTTTCTTCGCGTCCCTCGCCGCCTGGCACAAAGAACAATGCACTTATTTTTCCCCCCACTTACCTTCCTCAAATATAATCGAAGGTGTTAACCTACGCATAGTCTGCAAATATAGAAATGTTTTGCGTCGCTTATACGAAATTCCAAACTTCAATATTTAGTCGACTCTTTCTTGAACAAAATGTACTCGAGCTATCATGTATGCATGGGAAAAGAATACTTTTATATTCGTTTTTTCTCGGTACGCGCATAGAAACAGCCATTATGTACTAGGGGCTCAGCCCGTGACCTTTTTTTTGTATTGTCACGTGCCTAGAACAGTTACGTTGTTACACATGTTTGTTATAATACTAAGGCTGAAAAAAATGATGTGAAGTTAACATTAGATATAGTCCTATCTACTAAGCCACTGCAGCCCCACTTGGAATCGCTCTATCCACTGAGCCACTAAGGCCCCACTTGGAATCGCTCTATCCACTTGGCCACTGCTGCCCCATTTGATATATTGATATATATATATCTATCCACTGGGCCACTGTGGCCCCACTTGTTATAGTTCTATTCACTGAGCCATTGCAGCCCCACTTGGAATCGCTCTATCCACTGGGCCACTGTGGCCCCACTTAGAATCGTTCTATCCACTGACCCACTGTGGCCCCACTTGAATATTCACTCAACATTGAAGCGCTGCATTTAAAGTAAACAAAAATTATATTACATTACCTTCATATCTCTGTCCTCTGTACAATAATCTCTATGCAATAATACAAAACTTTCATATAGGAAAAAATAAATTTAAAAATGACTTTTCTGGGTAAAAGGTAATGATTGCGTAATCTGATATTGCTGAAATTCGGACTTGACTTGTATTTGACTCTGAGGATTCGCTCTGCAAAATTTGAAGAACTTCTGTCGAGTTTCAAGGGACTTAGAAATATTAAAGCCAGACAGACAGACAGACAGACAGACAGAGATCGTCTCATTATATAGGATGTGAGACAGCTTGAAATATTTTGATTTTTTTGAGTGTCTGTATGTGTGTGTTATGTAAACTTTTTCTTGACGGGATGTTAGTTCAAACGGGGATCTAAAAAATAATAATAAGTAGCACGACATGGCATACCACACATTTTTTAAAATAAAGGAAACATATAATGTGAGTAATGTTGGTTTATGGATATTTCTGGCCAGCTGCAAAAAGGCAATGTGATGCTACAGAAAAGAGGGACGGATAGAAGCGAGGTGACATAATTGTACCGCTGACGTTTAGCGTAGGAATAGGAGATATACCAGTATCTGTGGGGTTCGGTATGCCACATGAAACTTGTCACTTGCTACTGATAGAGCGAAGCTTCTTTGCTCCTGAAAGATGGAACCGCCCTCATCGACTTCGGACCTTACGCTGAGAGAAAGTTTTGTTCTGCAGCAACAGTTTACTTCTCTGCGTACGGCTAAACAAATATGTAGTTATTGTTGTTTTCTATACACAATTTCAAATGCAACATTTCTGGTTTTGTTCATCCAACAAAATATATTTCCTGGTTGACCCTAGCTGGTCATCACCAGAGGAAAAAAAATTTTTTTTTTTTAAATCGAGTCCAAGTATTTGCCTGGCCGTGCACAACAAGCGACGTATGCTAAACGCTGAATCATTATTGATCAGGCCAAGCAGAGGTGATGGCTGTGATGTCGAGGGCGTGGTTCTATAGTTAGGCCCCCGTCAATCCCCATTAGCCTCCAGCCCGTATTGCACGTGACGTCAGAAGTAGGAGTAGCGCTTCCGCTCACAGAATAGTTTCATAGGGCCCTATGCAAAATTGAAGCATGGCCTTGAATTCAATTTTTTGCGCTCTATCTTTAGAACACTACAGCAGCGCGTAATATTGGCCCGCATGTATTACAGGCTAGTGTTAAAGTTACTTAACTCGGCGCACGATGGCGCTACAAGAAGAAGGAAGCGATTATATAGCTGGCTAGGGAAAATGGTTCTAAGGATGCAGAGATAATCTCGTATGACCTCGTTTCTTATATAAATGAGACCGACACAGAAAACAATCATGTCTAAAGAATGGTATGCAGTGAATCCTAAGGGCAGTGCACATATTTGAAGTTGGACCTAAAACACTAGTTTATTAAAAAATTGGAGAAAATGTTTAAAATGGAAAGTTGAGTGTATAGATAATATGTACAGTAACAAATATCTGTAAACACCACAACTCATTGTTGCCGTCATCAAATTATTTCATGGAACTAATCACGGTTACTAATATTTTTCGACTTATCTCCATGAGAGTATAGCATACTTGACATTTAAAAGATGTATTTTTAACCCGCGTATCACTATTAACTTTACAAACTATCCAGACTCTCAGAGCTCTATCCCCAGTAGTTGCAATAAACTAGTGCTCCAGGCCCAACTTAAAAAGATATTGTTTCGCGCTGCTGCTCGCGCCGGCCTCTAACTCCCTCTGTGTCTGGGTGGGGGGGGGGGGGTACACATAATTGATAAAATAATTGAATAGGTTCTGATACACTGTATGTTGGGACTGAATCTTTAATAATTAAATTTCATTGATTTCGTTGAGGTAATTACTTTTTATATTGTATTAATTGAAGTAATTAGTTTGAATGAATGAAGAGATTTGGGCGGCTCTTAACAGCGAGGCATTGAGAACCAGTGATGGTGATTGAAGTGAATATGGAGCGGCGCTGGAATTAGGGGGCGGGGGAAACGTGATATCCCTGAGAAAGCCCGCCGACCAACGGCATCGTCCGGCACGATTCCCACTTGCGAAAATCCGGTCACCCGGTCGGGGATTGAACCCGGTTTGCCTTGGTGGGAAGCGAGCGTGCTAATCCCTCAGCCACCGCGGCCCCATGTTGAGTCGAGAGAATTTTGTTTGTAGTTGTAAATAAAATTAGGAAATTATAATTAGCTCTTTTATTTAACAAGGACCTTCATTCCTTTACGAAACTGTAACAATATGCACCGCCCTGCCTTTAGGCTTTAGGATTTACTTTAGATCATAGGTAGTGTGGTTAACCTGCAGCCGAAGTTCCCCAGGCGAATTAAAAGCATCTTGCATAATGCCTGTTAATTATTTGAATTGTTGTTTGTTTCGGGCAACATTCAGCAAACTTACCCCTGCAGTCATTGGTTGGCGAATTACTTAATTTCATACTGATGGTCTCTTAGATCATTTTTACTGGGACACATGCTGTAAAAAATGTGCATAATTTTATACAAATGTTTGTGACAGCAGACTCACCACATAAGTTTGTGTGTGAAAGTAAAATTATTCTAAAATAGTGTGAACAGATGTATAAACTTACAAAACAGGACACTTGAATAACAAATAGCGCAAGCATTCCTTCTAAATCTTACAGTTCCAGTTCAATAGTAGGCAATTTATTGCTATAATGAGACTTCACTTTATCATCAAATAACTCAATTTAATAATGACTATTATTCATTAAAATCATGTCTTATTATTTAGGTGGAACTGTGGATGAGATCGCCGACTACAGGACGACTTAGAATAATTGAAGGAAGAAAGAGCGCAAACATGGTATCGGGTGCTATCTTGTAGTAACCAAGTGAATAATTCTCTGAGCTTTACTTTCCGTATCTGTATGCGCTCTCTCATTTTGAGAAACATATTTATGATAAAAAACAGTTAAAAATAATAATCTGTAATAGAGGTGAAATACTTGAGAAAATTTAATGTAGTAAATTAAACAGCCATTTGTTGCAAGTTTAAAAAAAAATTTGTCGGGGTTCCGCGAGATTTTGGAAAGAAGAAGAAGAGAAAACCACGTTAAAATTGGGACGTCTGTTCACCCTATCCTAAAATTTAGTAAAAAAAAAAAAAAAAAAAAAAAAAACCATGTACACCATTAAAAATTATCTTCAGAATATGGATAACAATTGACTTCAGATACATTATACTGCAATTGTATGCAAACAGTAAGAATATTCCATTAGCGGGAGTTTAGTTTCTGTCTAAACAAACGAATGAATCTCCAAGTTGTTCTACTCCCTACTTCTAGATGGTCTTGCATTAAATAACCTTCTTTTCTTAATTTTAGCCTAAAACGTGTTGAATCGCCGGAAATTGGTATCACTTGAAGTATCGGAATTTTTGCACATGTTATAAATTGTATAATTTCAAGTGCCATGTCACCATTAACGAAACGATACATTCATATATTTTAAACAAAAATAGTTCTTTCGGAACTCCGTGCAGCATGAGCGTGAAATTCCGAATACTGTACTTGTTTTGGCAAAATACACGTAAAACCGAAAATGTCACTCATACACATGGTCATTGTAAAATTTCACAATGAAAGGTGTAAAACTATACTGGCCTTGAGTATTTATACAACGACCCTGGATCAGAAGGGGAAAAAAAAAAAACAAGCGAGTTTTAGTACAGGGAGTGAGAGCGTTTTTACAAATACTACAAAATGTGTAAATTACAATTAACATAATGTTTATAAAGCCTTACATTAGTGTGTTTTTGTCAAATACTTAGTACTCTATGGATTACTAAAAACATTTGCATAAAATTAAACGTAAGGTATAATTTACGAATTGCGCATAAAACATAAAAATGTACCAAAAATTTGTAAGTTAAAAATAAAAATAAATTTTATACATTGTGCACATGAAAAACGTTACTTCAAAATGTTTTCTATAGATAGCAGGACTATCTTGTATATATTGCGCATTTATAACGGACTGTTACAAGCTACCAGCCGAATATATTCGGTGCTGCTGTATTCTGACTGATTCTCAGTCTGGTTGCATGGGCTTCACCCCTTTCGATTGCACTGAAGATGATTATTTCTGAATGATTAGCCCACTTCCTCATTCCTCGCTCCTTTTTCTTGTCACGCAAATGTTAGTTCCGAATTCTTTGCTAACTAAGTTAAGACTGTACGGGGCATAAATTAACGCTTAACTGGTTAATTGAAGCCTACTGTGTTTGGAAGCCAGAATTGAAAAAAAAAAAAAAATTAAGAAACGGCAGTCGTAGAAAAAATTAGGATTTTGCTGTGTCGGGTAGTAGGTTTTACGTGAAGCCGTCTGCGGTAGCGGCTAATATTGTCTTTGGGAAATGGGGATGAAATGAAAGTAACGAAATTTATGCTTTATTCGAGAGATCTAGACGACATATTTCGTCTGGCACGAAAATCAGCGCGCTGGCACGTAGCTGTCGCGAGATATCCTGTCCGGAAATTGTCGCCAACGCCCGGAATTGCCGCCAGTCGTCGCGAGCCCCTACCCACGCCCCGCGCATGCGTCGCACAAGCTCCAGGTCATGCCCACATTGTAGTCGTATACCAGATCTAACGAGACCACATTAATTTCAACCGTGTTATTATAATCCATTCACTGTTACTTCACACATTTCTGAATCCCTGCTAAAGTTCTACTTTCCATTATATTTCTCCGCCTCGTATTCAAACTAAGCTTAATTAAGTCTAGAAAATTACACTAAAGAACGACGCACGGAATTCGTGCGCACTCAATTGTAATGATGGTGTGCGTGAGAACTATTACTTACTATAGGTGCTACCAACACATGTGTTTTCTCATCGTTTCCCTTCGTATTTATTATAAGTGAATTATTCAAATTTATAAATAAAATGCAGGTAAAACTTCACTTTAAGTAAAAATAAAATACTTTCATGTTAACAGATGTATAAAACGCTTGTGATGCATGGCATATTTAGGAAATAACTAAACACGTCATACATGGGGTGATTTTTGAAATGTTTGATTAAAAAAAAATGTGAAGAAATCGCGGATAGACCATAGTCACGAAGTTACTGTCTCGGAATGTATCATCCCGGAAACGTTGCATCGCAGTTTCCGCCCTGGTACTACCCCATGTTTCGGTCTTGATTTCAGAAACACATTAATGTCAAAAAGTTCTTGTCAACTTTATTTCGAGGAAATATTTTATCAGAACGAAACATTCTTTAAACGTGATTATCTTGCAACGCGTGATTATCTTAAGGAATACGTCACTTTGAAAAGAAATATTAGTTCAGAAACTTGGCAAAAATTGCTGCCTGGGATGTTCTGTATTTCCTGCCAGAAAACCGTAAATTTCTAACCGTGTTTATAATTAATTTTAGTCCCACGCCCCATTAACAATATAGAGGTTTGTATAAGTCACCACGGAAACATCATACTATTAATCAAAAACGAAAGTGCAGCGCCTTCCACCCCCCTCGTGGGATGGAGGTGTGGAACCAAATTTGTGCACACCTTTGGACCTTCGGCTATCGATCCCTACCCACCCACCCACCCCCGGGGAGGAGATGCGAAAACCGGAAGGCTGTGTTTTTCGCCTTCAAATCGGCCTGGAAGGCGCATTTGTCGACCGATTTTCTTAGGATTTAAGGAAGGGTTCTCTTTCTGTACCCCACCCTCCCCCAATAGGAAGTTAGGCCCTTTGAACCTTATATTTTAAGTCTTATGTCTTAAATCTTAAGTATTAAGTCTTACATTCTTAGTCTAACGTGTTTGGTCTTACGTATTAAGTCTTCAAGTCATAAGTTTGCAACTGCATGAAGGAATATGCGAGCGAGCGCTGATAATCGCGAGCGAGCACGTGCCGAAGTTCCCAGACACTATTTCGTACGTTTACCTGCTTCATCGACGGTGGCTTAGCCTGCGGATTCCGCGGGTCCGTTTTCCGACAAATAATACAGATGTGAAATAGCCGCGTCAACTCCAGCCGCACGCGCAACCAACATGGCTTCACTAGCCAGCAACATGACGGAACGCCATTCGCCAATCAGCGAGTGGTAACCTGCCGGCCGACCAGTCAGAAGCCCACCCAATAGGGCACATCTCGCAGCACCTAGTAGCCACTCGGATACAGTGCTCATTAGACCCTCGTACAACCAATCAGAGAACGAGTACACCCACCTCAAAGTAAACGCCACGCCGTTTCGTCTGTGTGTGTTTATTTACCCTGTGACAGGACGCGCTGCTGTACTGTGCGGGTTTTATTGTAGTCAGGCTGGTTGCCAACACAACGGCGAATTGATTTTGTCGCATTGACGTGTTCTGGCAAATGTAACACAATGCATGTATACCACAAGGGCGGAACGAAGGGGAAGGGGGATAAGGGAGCTTCAGCCCCTCCTTGGAGCTTGATTTTACCCTGAGTAAAGTAAGATTATTCTTGAAACCACATACATAGTTAATAACGCAGTATTAAAGCCTGTGCAAGGGCATATCTCTGCGGAAATGTCCGAAATATAAAATGAACTGAATTCAAACAATTTAATTTTTATATATTTCGATACGATATAACTTATGTTACAGAAGTTAATGGAGGATTCGCCATGAAAACTCCAGAATTGAAACCTGAGACATTTCGTTCCCACGTGATTCGTCCTTTTGAATTTGAAGTTCACACAAGGGGAGTGAACTCCCAGCTTTTAGACAGCTAGCGTGATCGACGGCAGGACTACGTACTACATAGTAACCGCCATCACAGCGGACACGATGCTACGAAAGAGGTCGCGGCAACAATACATACTGTGCATTAAGTATTACACATAATTGCAATGTCCGTTGGGACTCAGAATGGTAGGTATACTACAAGAAGCACAAACAAGGTGATACACGTGAAAGTATGCAGTATAGCATATTTATTAGGGTAAGTACGTTATCAGACAAGGGATAGGCTTTATTAATAAATGCACAATACAATACAGCTTAGGCATTCACCCGATGCATTTGTACTGCACTTTAAATCGCGTGGGGACAAAATGTCTAAGTTTAACTTCTTGCATTTTAGTGGCGAATACCCCTAAGGTCTGTAATGTAAGTTAGGTTACATCCCATATATTTTAATTAATAAAATTATTATTTACAGAAATAAGCTATTTACTATGTATAACTTTCGAATAGAAATATAGGTTTTTTTTTTTTTTTTCCGAATAATAACGTACAGAAATCACAAAATCAGTACATAAGTAAAAATAATTGTTTAAAAATTTATAAAGTTTTATTATTTAGAACTTAGAATTTGATAGCGACAAAATTAAAACAAACCCCTCCTTAATTTTAGCCGGATTTCGTCATTTTAAATAATTTTGTTTTAAAAATTATTTTTATTCATATAAATTCCAACGTTATAGGGTCGTATGTAATGCGTGTGTGTTAATTTTAGGACATTGTTCTGGCATATTTGCTGATTTTGTGGTTTGTAACCGTAATTAATTGCAAAAAGTTGGACGTGTGTAACTTGTTATATAAGATAGTTACGAGAACTCTTAATATCGTATCAATTAATTGAACCTCTTCAAAATTTCGGAAATTCACGTAGAGCGAGACCTTCTCGTAACTTTTAATTAACACTGAGTGCTGCTGAAGTACACTATAAAAATAAATGTAAATTTACGCATACAACAACTTTGTAACCAAGCATTTTTGTAATTTTACATTTGTTATGTGTAATTTGTAATAAGAACTACAGAGGGAGTATAATAACATGAAAAATGGTAAAACCACGCATACATAGTATGTGAAATAACTTGACGCAGTTGAAAAATACGTATACTAACAATAAAATTGCTTCGTAAAACAGTGAAGAATGTACAGAAATTAATTATTTACAATAACAAGGAATCCGTGTTTAACTATTGGGTAAGCAAAAAAAGGACACATACACCGTGGAGAAATTTACTGTGTAAATTTACTTGCCGTGGGGGGGAAAAAAAAGTGTTGCAATTTGTTTTCTGCTTATACGTAGTAAAAGTAGTTTTACACCATTCAATGTAATATTAGTTGCGTAATGTACATGTTATTTTACTCATTTGTAGAATGAATTTATTTCTACGTAGAGTAAAAAAAAATAGCTTATGTAAGTGTAAGATTACACGGACTTCAGTGGAAACACTGCTGCCACATATATTATGTGTAAAATTAACCACCAATTTTTTTTTACATTGAATATTATATCACCTGAATTTAACTGAGCTGTACGGAGTTCACTGTAACTTTGCGACATCCGCATACTTTGAAGCCAAAGCCGAAGAAATATTACTACTTCGCCGGCTGTTTTCGCAAGGTTCTCTACAACGATGACAACACTCAAAGTTAAAATTACTCAAATTACCTGGATGGGTTGTATACTGTTCTACGTAGAAAATAACATTTGGTTGTGACACTTTCCACTCGTTAAATCGGCAGAGAGTTGACCAGTAATGAACTTCTACAGGCTGTTTACTATAAAGTGAGCACTTTTGAAATCAATCTTAGAAAAAAGTCACTGCCCCTGCCTGCGTATATCTTAACAGGCGAACGAAGTCACATACGCCCAGTAAAGTTGGTAACAAAGAATGGAAAATAGTTCCACATCTTAACGTCCAATAAAAAGTGTCACGTAAACATTTGGAATACCTTAAATTATTTCTTCCACTTTATTTTAAATTTTAATGCATCAAAGTTTGAAAACGAGCAGATTTGCAAAATATTTACGTTTGAAATAATTCCACATTTTCACTTGACCGACGGATGAATAAAGTGATGAGGCCCATGGCAATGTTAATTTTATATAAGTCGGAAGAATACACAACATGCATACAAGCAGATCTTAAGCAGAGTTTTCAAAGGTGCTCTTTTTACTGTGAACTGGCTAAAGAGTGTAATAAGTGTGCCAGGTCTTGAATGTAGAAATAGGACGGTTCATAACGGGGATACAGAGACTAACAGAAGTTACCGTTATTCAGTCGCGAATACAAGTGACTTACTATTATATTGTCTTAATTGTCATTGAATGTTCCTCGCATTCAGTGTGTTAGTAAATGTCATTATGGTCATATAAAAGGTTTTCAAAATGTGTGTTTGTCATTATGTTTCGTATAGTCGATTCACGCTTATTGCCAACTTTTCTGAAGCCCTGCTTACGTTCTAATTACAGGATATTCCTCCGCCTTATGCAGAAAAAGCTCAGACTAAATCTATAAAATTACACCAAAAGGACAACGTACCGAATTCGTGCGCACTCAGTCTCCCTGTTTTATTCAGATTAATTAAAAAAGAAATGTTATTGTTTATAGAGAGATTGTAAGTAAAAGTTTATGTTAACCAAAAATATGGCATAGACTGTTCACCCTTTAATTCACCACTTTTGAAATTTACCTCTGAAAATGCTACTACCCTTACCTAAGTGTAATTTTCTTGGTGAAATTGACGTGCATCCAGTCAAGTTGGCAACGACCAAGGGAAAGTAGTTCCACGTCTTCACGTTGAAATAAAAATGTTAGATAAACATTTGTGAATACTGAAATAGTTTCTTTTGCTTCCTGCCTTTTTGTTAAAGCCAATCTAAGTGTAAAAATGAGTGGATTTGTAGAATATCTCCTTTAATAATAATTTCACAATTTTAATTGACTGACGCATAAATATGGTGATCAGGCCCTCGGAAATATTAATTTTACCTACGGTGGAAGAATACAAAACGCGCATACAAGTAGATCTCCACTGTAAAAAAATTTCCGGTAAACTTCCTAAACTGTATTGGAAGTAGCTGTATTATAATAATACCACACATGAAGCTGTAGATATAGGAATGTTAAGCATCGCTACTATACAAAGTTGGGAACTTCCCTACGCATTTGACTGTTTCCTGAGCAAATGTAGGAACGCTACAACGAATGTATAGGGGAAACATTATCATTCCCGCTTTCGCGTTAAGCGTATGCACTGGTATGGTAAATTTAAGATTAATTGTTTAAGTGTAGGAACGCTACCATGGATGTATGTGAAATAACCTTTCCACGTATGCTTGCCCACTGCTCAGTTTACCGTGAGCAGTCTATATATTTATCTTAACACGAGTAGAAAACGCTTGTAATGCGTGATATATTTAAGAAATAACCAAGCACGTCATTACGTTGTGCGATTTCTCAAGGGTTTGTTTCAAAAAGTCTGAAGAAACCGCGAATATAGTCCGTTCATGGTTACTTCCAACTTGAATAAAGCCCTACTAAAGTTCTTCTTCTAGGATATTCCTCCGCATCATGCAAACAAAGCTTGGCCAAGTCTAGAAAATTACACCAAAGATACTACAGATCGCATTCATACGCACTAAGTGTAATACTATTTTGTATAAGAACTATTTCTTACTGGCATTACCCACACACCTGTTTTCGCATTGTTTCTATTCACATTAATGATTAAGGAAATACTATAATTCATAGATAAAATATCAATAAAAGTTTAAGTTAACCAAATATAACGTACTTTTACGTTAACAGAAGTTTAAAATGCTCGTAAGCCATGGTATAGTTAGGAAATAAAACACGTCATAGATAAGAGTGATTTTTCAGTTAGATTCGTGAAGGGCGATACCACTGGTCGGTAGGTTTTCTCGGGGGGGGGGGGGGGGGATCCTCACGTTTTCCCCGTCCTTTCATTCCGGCGCTGCTCCACTCTCGCCTCATTTCACCCTCATCGGGTATACAGACCTCGTTGTTAGGTGGCCGCCTGGGTATGCCGCCAAACGGCGTGCAGAGCTCCAGCAGAAAACGTTTTTATTAAAAAACCGTCCAACGTGTGTGAGTTAGATCTGCTTACGAATCGCATTTAAGGAACGTTACACGTCTGTATACGTTTTTCAGTTCTCCCACTTCTCTCTAATGCATGTTTTTGTTTACAAAGGAATAGGGAAGTGCATCAAAACTTTATTTGTATTATTACGTCATGTAATGGTAGGGTCTGCGCTGAAAGTCTCATAGAGGCGCGTTATCGTCGGCAAGACTACACGCCAGTACAGTGCTTTGCGCGTAGAGTCGATGAGAGAGTTGATGCGTATGTCTCGGTCGCCCCCCAGTACTCCCACGCTTTTAGACCTAAGACGTGCGAAATTCCTTCAACCAGGCGGCCACTTCGAGAGTCGCCCAAATCTCTCAACGTGGCAGTTTCTCTTCTGTTTGCGAGGCTGTTGGCGCCATACACTAAAGATGAGGTAGACCGATCTCGCTGGCTGCGCACAACCAATCTCCATGTCCCAACGTTGAACTGCTCACCTGCCTACACGTCTAGCAAAAATGGCGTCGTTTGAGTTTTAGGTTAGAACACTATTTAGTAAACAAGTGCTTTTGAGATACTTTTATGCTTCCTCTAATAGATCTGTAATGCTATTTTGATTACATTAAACCTGGTGAAAGTATTTTATTAATATAATAGTGCTTGTCAATTAAAAGTTAAGATGTAAACAAACACGTTCATCACTGTTGACCATTTGACTTTGACAGTTGTGTAGGATTGGGGCAGGTCAATGTTGGGTACATGCACAGAAGACGAATGAGCGGTCTACCTCATCTTTAGTATATGGTTGGCGTCCCTCGGCAGGGCGTTGCCCTTGAGTGGCGTCGACGGCCGGCGTCGAGAGCCGCGTCGACTCGGGGGGGAGGGGGGGGGGGAGAATACGCTCATTCTGCGGCGGCGCTGTCTGACGCCTCCGCGGTCGCAGAGGTGGTGGAAATGGATTGCTTCGGTTGGGGAAGTGGAAAGGGGGGGGGGGGAGCCACGCGTGTCGGGTGGTGACAGACGTCAGCTGTCACATCATCCTCCCCAGCCCTCCCCCGTGCGTCGTCGACGCATCCACTTGGCGCCTCTATCCCCTCGCACACCGCACAACCATACACCCCTCTGTGTTCTCGTCGTTGTCTGTGGTGGTTGCAGTCATTACCCTGGAAACGACAGCTAGTGGGCCGTCGTCGGTACGTCCTGTGAAGTTGGCAACAGTCGCGACGGAAGGGTTCGTTTGTATTTGAACGTTGGAGTAGGCGGTGGTTACAATTTAAAAAAAAAAAATTGATCTAATGCTTGCAGTTCCGTACATGTACATTCTCTTTCAATCGGGGCCACGGTGATGTAATGGTTAGACTTCTCGCCCCCCCCCAACCTAAACGAACCGGGTTCGATTCCCGGTGGGGTCGCCCCCGGATTTTCGCATGTGGGAATCGTGTCGGACGATACCTTTGGTCGGGGAGTGGGGGGGGGGGGTTTCTCGGGGATCTCCCGTTTCTCCCACCCCCTCATTTCGGCGCTGCTCCCTACCCACATCACTTCACCTACATCGGCTATGAAGATCTGTATTTTAAGAGCTGCCCAAATTGCTTCACTCACTCACCAATGGTGCGGTGAGTGTTTTTCTTTTCCAGCCGACATACCGGTGCTTACAATCACGCCCATTCGATGATTTCAGAACAAAAAAAGTTGTTATTTTATACTTTAATGTGTTAAGGTCATTCGAAACACCAGCGAACACCCCTTCCCCTTATTATACATCCTCTCCACCCCCGCCTCCGGCCAAATAAAAAACGTGCGTGTGTGTTCTTAAAGGCCAAAGAAACTTTTACACTAGCGTTGTTAGGACAAGACTCGGGTTTAAGCATCACTTTTTAAGAACCGAGTAAACCGTGTTCTATATATTGGTTTACAGCAAAACTTTGTGAACTCTGTGCAATTTTTGTGTTTACATCAACTTTAAAATAATTAGTTGTATTTTATATCCCTAAGTAGACGTTCAATGGATGTGGCGCGACTGTGGGTTTAGTCGGTGGGAGAATGGTATTTACTGAATAGCATGCATTATAAAAATAAACATAAGCGTATGATATAAGTCTAACGTAACTGTTAATATTAAGTTTTTGAATTTCACGTAGATTCTCCTTCGGGATATGCATGTCTTAGGGAACCAATAACGGAATGCTAATTAGGATTAGTCATAAACTGAAGGTAAAGCAGGCCATTTTGTCACGAATTGTAGTTGGCTGTAAAAACAAAATTATCATCGTAATTATAAGTCGTAAATGCAAACTGCTTGTTGTTCGATGGGTACTTATTGCGTAAGTTTTATCACATTCTTAGACCTCCCGAAGGTAAGATAAGCTTCGAGAACACTTTCCTTCCTGTATGTGTATGTGTGTTCCCAAAATAAAACATGTGAAGCCGTGAGCCAAACTCTGCCTTCAGACGAAAAAACATAAATCTCGACAAATTCCCTCTCCAAACTTCCCCCCCCCCCCCCCCCTTCACAGTGTCGCGGATCGCAGAGTTTTGCGGCCTTTTTTGGCGATGCCGCCTGGTGTGGGCGACTTGGGTGCTGCTGTAGCTGTTTCTGCGGCCGACATGACTGCTTGAAACCACTGAACGCCAGGAATTAATTAATTAATTAACTATCAGGTTCTTATTTAAGTGTTTACAAATTTCATGCAACGATAATTTTTTTACATTTCGATTTTTCATACCAGACTTTTTATTTTATCCACATTCATCCCCTCACGTTTCTAAAATAACCTTGGTAGGTGCAGAGGTCTAGTTAGACCTGCGCACATTGACCCGCTAAATTCCACGAGAATAGTTTGTTAGGAGAGCGGGCCCCCTTAATTTAAGCGGTAAGCGAATTTCACCGAATTTGGTACACATCTAAGTAATTAGTAAGGACATGCGATTTTTATAGTTTTTGATCACGCCTGTGTTTATTTTCAAAATGGCGATAATTTTAAAATTTGGAAGCCATTTCATATCTCAGGAACTATTCAACCATTTGAAACTAGATATCGTATTTTAACCAATTCATCATTATGTACTGATATTGATGTTTCATTTTGGAATATCGCACTACTTGAAAATAAAAGTTTTTCCATCATATTTCGGAAACTGCTCAACAGATTCCCGCCAAATTTGGCAGGTAATTAATGATATGATAGACCGTATTAAAACATGCGATTTAAATGGCAAAGATATCAGTTTTCATAATGGCAGCTATATAAATATTTTAGGTTAATTTGGTATGTATACAATAAAATCTGACTAATTTCGGCGAAACGTGGTGTGCTGAAAGTATCAACTGTAAGCATTAAGTATTTATAATCCTCTGTAAATATCAAATATTGCTAATACGTCACGTGAAAAAGTTGTAAAAATACACATACATAGCATTTGAATTATCTGGACGCAGTTGTAAAAGAACATGTACTGATAATAAAATTGCTTAGTAAAAACAGTGAGAAATTTATAGAAATTATTCACTTAACAATAACAATTATTTTATGTTTAACTATTTTCTAAGCAAAAAAAGACACATACACTGTTGTGAAATTACAACTGCGATGTCTGCAAATTTACTTGCAATGGAGATTAATACACGATTGTTGCAGTTTATTTTCTGCTACATAGTAATAGTAGTTTTACGCCATTCAATGTAATGGTAGTTATGCAATGTATCACGTGCTTGATTTTTTTCCTAAATAGGTAGTGTATCGCAAGCGTTTTATACGCGTGTAAACATAAACATATCTTATTTTTGGTAAAATTTAAACGTTATTCATTTTATTTATAAATTTTAATATTTTATTTATAATTGATATAAATACAGACAGGGAGAAAATTTGTGTGTCGGTGAGTTGTCCCTTTAACGTAATTTTCTAGGCTCGGTTAAGCTTTGTTTAACTGAGGCGGAGAATATCTTGGAAGTAGCGATTTAGCAGTAACTGTGAATGGACTATACCAATATAACTAATTGGTTTACATTTATTTATATAGGAGAGTAAATTTGAGTACGTAGGCTTTAGAGTATACCCTGAAGTCCATGTGTCATTAAATGTGTCTCACATGCAGTGTGTTAGTAGATAACATTACTGTCATTAAAAGTTTTCAAAGTGTGTGTTTTGTCATAATGTTTCATGTAGCCCATTCAGATTTGCTGCCATATTCCCCCGCCTTATACATAAAAGGCTTAAACTAAGTCTATAAAATTACACCAAAGGGCAACGCACCGCATTCATCCGCACTTAGTCTCCCTGTTTTATTCACATTAATTATAAACGAAATATTATGATACATAGAGATGTTACAAGTAAAAGCTTACATTAACCAAAAATATTGTATAGGCTGTTTAGCGATAATTCATTATTATTCACATATCCATATTGTATTAAAAGGTTGCGGACGGATAGAAATCAGCTAAAAGGAAAAATTTAGTAGGGCCTGAAAGTGCTCTCTTTACCAGGAATAGCTTACATCCGCCGTACTCTAAAGATAAGGGGGACTGATTCTCGCCCTCTGCGCATGTATCCAACACAAGTTTGCTATATGCTAGCAGCACTGTCAAAGTCGCTTTATGAACAAACCCATGCGTTTATATAAAAATATTTTGCTTACGGTAACATAAATAAAATATATACTGTCACATTTGTTACATTATAACTCGCTCACAGGATGTGTGATAACTAGAGACCTGCAAAATTCGCGTTATTATTTGGTACCATGATAGACTTCACTGCCCTATTCCTACATGAGAACAATTCGTATTTTCTCTGTCTGTTGCCAACTTCTGTGTGTTATCCCCACTGTGGATTGGTTGTTCAACATTTGAGCGGAAACTACTGGCTGAAAGCGTCGATGGGGCATCCCCCACATTTTCGGCCAATGACAGAAGGCAAAAAAATACAACGTATTGCAGTTTAGTCTGCAGCTACAAAATAACGCGAATTTTGCAGGCCCCTAGTGATAACCTTTCAAAATTCATATGTATTTAAACGTTTGTCTTGATCAAATGTATAAGTCATAGCTAGAGACATGGAAATTTCGTGAGTTCATTTGACAGTTAGTGTGAACTCTACACTGAAAAAATTTTTTTTGTGGCCGCCACAAAATATTTCTTTCAGTGTACAGTTCTGTGTACACCCCTGGCGCAGTCATTCGTTCATTGTCTGGTGTTCTCGTGATGAACACTCACTCTTGTATACTAGATTGTACATGATTCGCTCGGTCACTTTTTATACGTGTATGATTGGTTGATAATCCTGCAGAGCTTGTTGGGAACGTAGACCAAATACGAGGTAGATTGATTTCTCTGGCTGCGCACAGCCTATCTCCATGTCCAAATACTGAACTGATTTTCTGCCAACACGTCTAGCGAAAACCTCTAACCAAGTTGTAATGCAGTTTGATTAAATTCAAATTGGTAAAAGTATTTTGTTCGTATAGTAATGCTTGTCATTTAAAAATTAAGATATAAACAAACTACTTTCATTACTGTTGACAATGTGACTTTGACAGTTGTGTTCCTTTAGGGTAGGTCAATGTTGGGTACATGCGCAAAAGACGAATAAGCGGTCTACCTCATCCTTATAGTCTAGGTTGGGAAACGAGCGGCCCATTCGCAAAAGTGACAAAGTATAAGAGTTTTTGAAGTCTTTCGTAGCGCCACCTGAACTAGCGAAATTCTCTGCTCTCTAGCCATGTGATATTGACGTTACTATTGGTTGACACTAAGGAAATAGATTGTTACTTTGCAGCTGACTTGCGCATTATATACTTTACGGAGCCACTTCGCCGCCTGGTGGATTGTACGTATCGAGCAAGGAATCGAGTCGTGACCATCCATACGGAATATTCCCCCCCTTCACTTCCCCCAGACCAACAATAATTCTTCGTGCTTGAACAGTTTGTTGCTTCGGCAATGGAAAAACTTCGACTACTTTACATTTCCGGTTCTTACTTCGTCTTTTTGCGAGTCCGGAGCAGAATACATAATGCTCATGAAATTATAAGAGCAAAACTACGTTACACCAATGATTTTAGATTTTTCTGATATTTATTTCTTTTAAAATAATTTATTTAATTAATTAATAAAATCATACAATAAACTTTTGTTTAAAAATAAATAGGACTTACAAGTAATGTGAAAATCCAGTTACATCACCTGTCAAGCTGAAACAACATGCGTGGTTACAAATCAGTTTATTTTTTCCCGTCGTAACTGTTTAAAACACTAGAATTTATCTTAAACTTTTCATACGCCTCGCCGGTTCTTCAAGTTTCAAGTTCGATTATGTTACGTATTTGTACTCTATTAGTTTCATTATTTCACCCACCCTGGGGAGAGCTGTGAGCCAATAGCAAACACTTACCTCTGGAGTGGAACATAATGATTTATAACGAAAGAGCAGTCCGTGTCATTTGAATCTGCAGCTTACTTCGCTGCTACGACGCTAAGTTAGATGTATTATAGGCTGTTCTCGGTAAAGTGAGCACTTTTGAAGCCCTAGTCACTTTTCCTTTTCAGTCATTTCTTATCCTTTAACCACCTTTTAAAATAAATATTGCCATGTAAGTAATAAACACAGTGCATATATTACACCACACTATGAAATTAATGACTAATGCTAAAATAAAATAAATTTATTGACTATTATTCAAAATGAGAGAGCTTTCAAAAGTGCTCACTTTACAGTGACTGGTCTATAGTAATAAGCGCATTAAGGAAATATATCACTGTGGTACAGAACTACGATATCCATGTCGACTACAGGTTGTTTAGTTTCACAGACTTTTCTTTGCAATTTTCTAATTGAAAATGTTAATCTGTTCTATTTTATATTTTAAAAAAAACTTTCTTTCTTAGAAGCGAAAATAGAACATGTACTAAACATAAAATTTTAGTGTTTCTTCACTGAGAAATAGGCACAGATTGGCTGTAAGTAATTACAGACTGAATCCAGAACTGAACTCCATAAGATATGTGGAAATTATATTGCCATACTGACATTTAACTTTCTCACTCTAGAAATATATTATGAATATTCTACTGCTATTTCGGCTTGGTGGTTTCCGAAATACTCTAGTATCATATCTAGTATATGAATTTTACACTTTTTCATTAAGTTTCTTATCCTTATTTAAATTGTTCAAAATACCTCCAGGACAGTGCATACTAGCCTGATACCAGCATTGTAACTTGGAAGTTGTTGATTTTAGTGTCTATCAAGACATGAAGCTTAGCAGTTACATAATTGCTTCAAAATACCGACGGAATCCAGATAATACTTGTTGTGTGATCGGAAATTGGGGTACAAAGTTGATGCGGGGTTACCAAATATTTTGACGTGTTGTGCATGTTCGAACATTGAACATTATAAGAAAATTGGTACAGTATTGAGCCTTGAATATTTCAAAAACCTAGCCGTGTAACAAAAAATCTGTAGTGAAGGAGCTACATTGTAGCGAATTCGTTTCTTGAAAATGAAGCATAATAGAGAAAATTGTTGCCTCTCGCTTGCCAATACTTTTTAATATAGTAAAATCAGTTTTGTGCATTGTCGATACCTTCGGCTGATATTTTTTTGGGTATAAAACGGTACGTGTTATAAGGTATATACCAGAGACTGTTGCGTGGCTTGTAAAGTTTCGTATGTTGGTCTAAAGTCTACAATTTTAACAATTTTGATAGTTAATCCCCTTTAAAGTCAGCTGGAAAACTGTCGAGCTTATACAGACGGAGGATTGCGAAACTTTTTATTCTCATCCTGTAAAAACGAAGCGGTTCTGTGGAGAACTTGCTTGCGGATTCATTTCGATCACGTGTAACCATTGTAGATTATCCTAGTTTGCCTTGTTTAGCATTTGCATACACACACATTTCCACAATACTATATAGTCTTATTTCATATAATTAAGTCCTTTCAAATCCAGTAAGTAGATATCTCCAACTCAGCTTTCATACAGTAAACTCAGACTTCCATTAATTAGGTAACTAGAAACATGAAGTGATTAACAATGCTTGTAGGCATGGCGAGTAATAATAATAATACGTGAGGATTCCTGCTAACCTTTAAATGCTTCAAAAAATTCTGTAGTGTTTAGTTATCTATTTGAAGTGCAGCTGAGGGCATAACACACGTGATTATGGTTATTAATTTGGTTTTCCCTTCTTTGAAACGGAACTCTGTTCTAAAGTGAAACTCGGTGATTCAGTTTTAGTAAATTTAACTTTCATAAATGTTTTACAAAATGAGCGAAGCTGACGTGCTTGTAACACACCTTACGAGCAAAATTCAGTACTGAAGAAGACGATGATATGTTGCGATTGCTGCCTGATATATTCTAAGACGAGATGTCAGTGTCTATTTTTTTTTTCATGAGGCGTATTAGTCATGTCGAAGAGATAATTAAACGGCTGCTTGTATTTCCTGCGTGCGCATGTCCGTTCCTTCTCGCGTCACATTTTTTGCTCTCGTCGCCTTGAAGTGCTGCTCGTGCTCCGGTTGCTGCAGGCCGCGTCATAACAAGTCGCCAGCACTTCAAGATGTACAACATAAGATTTTTGCACACGAAATAAAGTAACTGCGCATGAAAATGATACCTATAAGTAGCGTATTACAAACATTGTAGATAACTTTCTGTTAGGCCTATTCGAAATACAAATATTGACATTCAGACTGTAAATTTTTTTTATTCCACATTCCGAATGCTACAACAGCATACGTATTACATGTCTTGATTTTTCACTTGCATTGGTATCTTGTACTGCCTCTAAAGTTGTACTCTTTTCCTCCTAAAAATTATGTATAAATTTTATATACCTATTTTGAAATAATTTTTTAAAATGCCAAGTAAACCTTATTTAGAAAATTGCATTTCAGCTAAACACATGCAGAATGTACATACAAAAAAGAGCAAGTTTTGTAACGCCTCTGTGGATTTGCATACTGTTCTTCATCTTTATAGCGTGCGCGGTTGAGACGAGAATTTGATAGTTTCGGAAAGTGAAAAATTATGGTGGGTGCAAAAGTGAAGCTGGAAGTAGCCGTGATGTTATTCTACCACTCTTGAAACGATAAAGCAGAGGCTTTCAGGTATACAGCCAAGTCGCAAACTCTGAGATCGCGAAGAAAAAATTTAATCAAATTTGTGAACATTTCGGGAACGCTGGTGAACCATAGCAGGCAGCTGAGATTTAATGTGGTTGTTGGAAGTGTTTAGTGAAGTAGTCTATGTGTAAGAACTGCTAAATGGCCATGATATAGTACATCTAGAATGGCTGGGTTAAGGTTAAGGAAATATTCAAGGCCAATGAATGGTATTTGTGTGCATGCTAGTGTAGTTTGCAGTTAATGGCTGGAGTGCTTGCTGCATTTGTGTCTCATCGCTGGAAACAACGTGCCATTAGCTCTGCAAATTGTATTATGTTTTTCATTTCGTACGAAAGTTTAATCTGCCCTCAATAATACAAAAGTAAAGCTAAGTGTTTGTAGCATGTTGCGTTTAATCTGCAAAGAAATCAAGCCAAAAGAGAAGATAGGGACAGTTTGCAGGAGGAGGTTGGAGGAGATACCGAGAGCTATTTGTCGTGCTCGTAAAGATGGCGCTCGACTCTTTCAGTCGCCATGTCTACAATCATGGGCATAAAATCCCAACGAAGTAATTTTCTCTCCTGAAAGTTATCTTGCCCGCTCACAGCGACACATGTTAATTATTTGAACCCGTCGCTTAGTGAATTTGTAGTGTGAAATGCAATAATAATCAACAACGTGGGTCAGTCGCTACTTGGGCGTGCATTGCCACTGAGACACGCACAGTATCTGAAGTTGTGGCCATGGGGCACAAATGCAGGCTTTCTCAGCTAACTCGACAGGGGACAGAAATATTGCATGGAAAATGTCCTGTGTAAATAATACTATTATTTACACTCGACAGGGGACAGAAATATTGCACGGAAAATGTCCTGTGTAAATAATACTATTATTTATAATATTTTATTTTTTTTAACAATAATTAACAAATTGCTTGGAATCAAAGAATTCCGTTTTTTGGCCTACTTGGTTTTATCACGAATTTTTACTCCACCGGTCTTTTGATCATGACTGCGTGACTGCAGTCAAAAATCTGAAGAAAATTGGAGTGCCACCACCTCAAAGGATACCAACAGGCTGTGATATATATGCTCGACTGAATTATATACGAGTTATAATTATTATTTTGACAATTACGAAACAACCATTAACATGGGTAGCTTATTACCTTGGAAATTTCTATTTTAATTCTTATGCTCCCTTCATAGATTAATTAATTAAAATAGTGGTTGTCAAGTCACGGGACATATATTGACAGTTTCACACTAGATTTGAATGGTGACACTACAGCTACATTTTTCCAACACTAAAAAAACCTCCTGAAGATTGTGATGTTCTTATCATACTCAGGGCGATTTCCTGCCTTTTTCCAGCTATTCGTCTTGCCATCCAAGGTTACAACTCAGTTGCTTCATTCATTATGAATCCACTTCACAGTTCCTAATACATGATTTCAGTAATAATGTCAGTACGACTGTTTTCAAAAAAAAGTTATGACATTACTTATTCCGCAAAAGAAAACTGTAACATCGACCACTTTAAGGTCTCTGTGGATGTATATGACATTTGTATATGGATCATTTCGGATTTCATCACAGGCGGCAAAAAGATACTGTTGGAGCTGTTCATTTTCACGCTTCAGCATGTCTTTGACAGTCTTATTACGGTTAGTACAGAGTAAAAGTGTCATTAGCTTAATGAGGATAGCCACAGCTGTGAATTTCCTCCACAATTGCGTACCCATTTTATTCTTGCTCATTATCTTCATCACAAAACTAAAAATATAATTACTTAACTTTTTCCTTTGATGTTAAAGCACCTTGAGATACGCATTGGGTTTATTGCAACTGAGTAAAACCATACAGGTCTGGTTAATGTGAGTCTCTCCAATGGTGAGATACCAAACTGATAGCGCACTCTACCATACAGTAAGGGATGTTAATTAGATTACAGCTCCTTCAGTAACATGATGTCAAGATAATGGCACTTACTGGTTTACAATTTACGTTTGCCTAATTTTTATATTAAGTTTACACACCACGATCAATCTTGGACATTTCTATCGTTTCAGAGAAATTGTTGGTTTTTTGAAGCTTGTGAAATTGGATCCGTGAAGTATTATGAGTGATATTATGGCTGAACTGGCAACCAATCCATATTTGCCTCGACTTCGCGTCGAGATGCAAGCCTTATAGTACCGTCACCTAATGATTTAACTCAGAAGCTTTACTATGTTCTTGGCAACGACGTTTGAGCTGGTGGCAAACCGCCCATCTTGACAATCTTCTTCGGTGAAGGTGCCAAAATAAACACACCGCGCAGCATTGTATTTTTCATATTGCATGGAACCATCAGACTTTGTTCAGTCGCAAACCCCTTTATTACGCCAAAAAACGAGTAGCCTTGTATTTACAACCAACTGGACGATGTTTTGACATTGAATAGGATGCATATCATAATATCAGGAGGTCGATGGTTGCACTTCCCCACTCAAGCCAGCTGAGATCGTGAGTTGATAGATTTGTCATCTTGTGCACTGCCATGAAGTGTTGTGTGTAATTTTGCTCGAAGCAATGCAGTTTTGGTGCACCTGCAGGCTGCATACGGTCTGTCTGCGTTGTTTTGCCTAAGATTTCTCTTGTTATATTTTCGTCTTCTAGGAACGATATCTGGTTCTACCTTTGCTGCTACTTTGCGAACTTAACATCTTAAATTGTGGGGCGTATGATTTAAAATCAGTATATATCTTACTTGAGGCCTTTCAGTTTATAACATCTCGCGTCGTCATGAAACTGATAACTAAACAGCTTGGCGACAAAGGTGCCTTATATCATTCTTCGGCACGTATAAAAAAATAACTTGTTAGAGGTAGTCATACGTGTATAGTGCTGTGTGGCTTGGTTCATATGGGGAAGAAATGAGGTGGGAGTTACTACAGCGTGTTGCGGGTTGCAGCTGCTGGTGCATGAAGGCGGAGGGGCCGCTCCGGGCTCGTCAGCTCGGACTATGCACCGGCTGTTCTCCCGGTCGCGCACCCCAACCGGCGCCGACATGAAGACACAGAGCAGCCTGGAGGTGCCCAAGCAGGTGCGCTCCGCCTCCATAGACGAGATCCAGCTGGAGGCGAAGCGCAACAGCCGCGAGGACGAGGCGGGGGCCGGCTTCCTGCGCGTCCCGCTGCCCTCTGGTCAGCGCTCCAAGAGTTTCGACTCGTCGGGCACGGAGGACGCCGCCGCCACATACTTGGAAGTGCCGCGCCGCTTCCAGCGGCGGCGCTCCTCAGGCGACAAGGCGGGGGCGGCAGCGGCTGCGGCGGCCGCGCCCTACTGCGTTCACTGCGCCTGCGTGGAGGAGTTCAACCGCCTCCGCGCCGCCTTCATCAGCGATGACGACGCGGCGCAGCGCTCTCGCTCGCTCAGCTACAGCGACGAGACGTCATCCAGCGAGGACGACGGAGGCGGCGGGCAGGACCAGCCTTCCCCGTCGCCGCCCCTGCAGTGCAGTATACGTGTGACGCTGTCGCCGACGACGGATGGAGGGGGCGGCGGTTGCGGGGTCGGCGGCGGGTCCCCGCGGAGGCGGTCCATCACCCGACAGGAGGCGTTCCTGGTGCCCGACCCAAGCGGGGCGTCGCTGGACAACATGTCGGACATGACGTCGGAGGGGAGCGAGGATTCTGTGTTGGTGGTGGGCGACATCTTCCTGAAGGTGCCCGACCTGAAGAGGGACCGCGCCGCCTCCGTGGACTCGTGCTTTACCAAGGTGCCGGCGGGCGGCCGCACAGAGGAGCTTGTGGAGGGCCCGAACCTCGAGGTGCCGCAGGTCGCGCTCAGGTCGCGCTCCGTCGACATCGTGCTGCCGACCGACGAGCAGTCGCGCTACAAGGCGCTCGCCATGGCCGCGCCGCCCTACACCTCCTCGGGGTACGTGCCACACCTCTCTCTCCCATGTCTTAGTCTAGACTACCTTCTCTCATTTCCCTGCCACCTTCTAGTCTTCCATGGCAGTACTCGTCGCACGCTCTTCCTGATCCTCTTTTGCCTTTCTGATTTCGTCTCTTCCCTTCAACTTGTTAAATGAACACTGGACATCTCCTTAGGATTCTTCTTATCATCTACGCTACCGAAAGTTTCGTAAGCTTGAGAACAAAGCTTATGGCATGCCCATTTTGGGGCACGTTCTGAACGTGTGCCGCAGTAGGGGAATTGAACACTACCACCATTCCGTCTTCACCCCCCCCCCCCGGGTGATTGTTGGTGGGACTTCCTGTTTGTTCGGGGTCGCAGCCGGCTGTCTCTCCTGCAAGCCGCGCAAGTTGAGGCCTTGAAGAGTGTGGTGGCCATGTGGAAGAAGCGAATGTGAAATGCTGGTTTGAGAAACAAAAGTACCCTGCGAACTCCCTCACTACTCCATGAAAATTCCGAACTGGGCACTGACCGAGATGGGGAGCTAGATCGCATTGTTAGCACCATGATAGTGGATCCATAGCTGGCCTTTATTTCTGAACCTCTACCTGAAACCAGTGATGCAGTATTTGGTTTCTTTGGAACCAGATAATTTTCTACAAAAAAGTAATTTGGGAGTTTCGAACCTGTGCGGTTCTGTTCTACACGAAAATGATTAATCACATCAGTTCTTTTTTTTTTTTTTTGTTAATACCTGTTCAGCCTTCAAATTATATATAGGCTCCTGTCTATATAAACACACGTATATAAAATTACTTCTCCTAATTGGGTATGTGTACCATTGTTTCTAATCTTACTCGTTGAATACCAGTGTTTTGTTTCCATAATTATGTTTCCTTAAAATACATAATATTCACAGAAAAAATTATTAAAGAGGTTTGAAACACTACTTACTTTACAAGATACTCATTGTTGAAAGTGACTTTGGGTATTACTTGGTTACTCGTGCATAAATAAAATTATTGCAAGACATTTTTGGCAAGATACTGGACTTTATGTTTATGGAAACTATCACCATTGTCTTACTTTGAGATATGTCATTAATATCATCTCGTTTGTTTATATCCAAAATGGTTTCATTTTTCTCATTACACGTAGGCATTAAATTAACTATTTCCGTTTATGTGCTGTGATACTGTGAAATGGCCGTGTTGAATCTTGTTCATTTTTGTTTGAATTGCGTGGATTGCAGTTTTTTTAAATAAATTGGAGGACAATCTCAATTGTTACGTGTAATTTAAATGTACTACTTTCAAACAGTAATTTTTCCCGTCTTGTTATTTCACATTTAAGATTGCCTGAGGGCACTTCACTTGCTACATGTTCATTTTTTTTTCAGTACAGGTTATTGTTTTTATAATACTAGAATCGGGTAGCAAAACTTTTATATGTGTACTATTTAGCTTGATGCTTACATTTTTTACATTCTACCGTCACATCGATTTCGTGAAAAAGATACGTAAAGTGTCATGTGTTCCTTTTTCAAAACGGAAGCAAAATTGGACAAAAACCTTGTTTAGAAAAATCGCAGCAAGTAAGGAAATTTGTGTTCGCTTATAATTCCGATTCGAAATATGTTCTCTGCGAGCCGTATCCTTGCGCGTGCAGTTCAGATATAGGGTGCCGCGAGATTGCTGCGTTGAGATACTATATAGTCGGTAACCCTTTATAAAAGCTTAGGAGAGAATTTAAATAAGAATGTTTTTCATACGGATTAGTTGCCTGCGGTGGAAATTGAAGTTTCCATGCAGCAGTAGCTCTCTCTCGCTCTCGCGCTCTCGCGCTCTCGCTCTCGCTCTCGCTCTCCGCCTCCTTCGTCGTTATCTATTTCACCCAGGGATGTACACAAAACAGGAAGAATGGAGGACCACGTTATCTCTAGTGTCTATACGACAACTGATATTTCATAGCCGGATATAAATTCCTAGCATCTGTAAGTATGGGTGTTTTTCATTTTGCTGGAAAGTTTCTATGGTTCGATGCAAATGTTAAAATTATTTTCTTTTATTTAAGTGGTTCTAGTTTGTAATCAACATAGGCAGTGAATAACGTCCAAATAAATGGCGACAGTCAACATGCCAGCACTAATGCTGTAATTGTGATTCGCGGGTAGATCAGTTACTGGTTAGAATCGGACTACACATCTACCGGCCGTATGTAAATTCATGGATTTAGGTGCCGCAGGGAAGAGATTTCCGTCGGATTTATACTCGCAGCGGTGAAATCCTCGGATCCACATCAGGATTCGCTGTTTGCGTAGTTGTAAGCACCCCACCCACGATTGCATTGCATTCACGCAGTTGCGAGCTTATATTCAAGTTAAGCTAGACTGATTTTCGTTTTGCCCGCGTGTCTCCGAAGTTGACTAATGCCCGGTCGCACCAACATCTTTCCCGATCCGAGATCGAATGATCCTAGTTACGAACTAGGATCCGGATTCATATTGGTTCCAATGTAAAAGTGTTGCACCAACGAAAGCTCATAATTCTGGATCTCCGATTCGTCGATCTTGGTTTCAAAGTGAGAGATCGAGATTTAGTATGAGACAAATTCTGCTATTGTTTCGTAATATATGACGTCATAGAAGTAGGCGTATTTTTCACCATAGATAGAACTAGATGTGCGATGTTTTATTTATTTTAAGTGAATTATTGTTGTACGAATTTTTCTGAATAATATTCAAATGCGTATAATGTTGTTTTAATTTCCCAAGAAACAATCGAACGTAGTTCTATCTGTTGGCGTATTTCCAAACGACATTACGTTGACGATGGCTGCTGATCTCGGCTCGAGATTTCGAACCGCCAATTTCGGCGGTTCGAAATGAACTTCATCTCGATCTCCAGTCCAGCTCTGAACTCGAATGGTGCAACAGTTTTCTGTGTCGATTTTAGATCCGATCTTGGATCAAGTTTCGAACCACGATGGTGCAACCGGGCATAAACCCGTCGCCAGCAGAACTGACCAGTAGTGAGACACTGACGTAGCAAATTTGTTATGTGCAACTCTGTTATGTTCTATTTGCATTAAAACTTGGGCAGAGGAGACATACTAGAATTTCAAATTGCGTACTCGTAATCATAATCAGTCTTCTAAATGCATATATAGTTATACGAGATAAGAGTAAAAGAACAGCCATCGCAGAAAAATACCAGTCTATACAACTAACAGCTGCGCAAATAGTCGGACAAGTACTCCACTGACAGTGACTGCCCTACAACTGCGTGTGGGCCTGACGAGGAAACCGATTCAATTTCCCGAAACCTCCTACCTGCAGTCGCCGGAAGCCTGTTGCTTTCGTCTATCTTCCGTGTATACATTTGTTCTGGCCATTGTGTTCATCTCTCCTTTCTTAATTCGCCCTTTTTTGCAATTTTCTATATACGTTATTCTTATTGTTTGTCAGTTTGTTACTTATTCTGATGTTCTTGTAACTTTTTCTCGTGCATTGACTGAACAGATTCCTTTGTATATTACATATTTTTTGACGAGAGCCAACACTGTTCGTTTTCCAGTTTTATTTTATTACTTGCGAGTCCAAGTTTTATGTCGTGCTGTGGGATTTCTAAGACAGTATAGGGTTTGTCCAAATTAAGGTTTCAGTTGAGCATTTACCTCCACTGCAATAATCATTCGAAGATAACAGCAGTATTTTAACATGGAATAGAATCCTCGTGGTTTTAATAGGCTAAATGTTTTGGCAAGGAAGGAGTATACAGGTTGCTCGAAAATTCCCCTTACAAACTCCTAAGACTTATAGAGGGGACTGAGTAGACGATCTTTTAAATAGGAACACACGCCCGGAAACATGCCGTTTCCGTGCTACAACCATTTCAAATCAGGTATTGTATACATGACAGTCCGAAATAACTTCCCACACACTGATAGAAAATCTGTGCTGGAATCCCTCGACATACGTGGTATTAAGGTTTTCGTCTGCCCAGACATGGCTGTTTCGAGAATCGAGAACACTGTTCCTAGTGAATTGACATACATCTGTGAACAGAACGCGACATGGGAACAGACTCGTCGGTGCAGCGGTGCAGGAACCTCGTGCAGAAGTTGACACGTGGTGCAAAACCGGCTAGACCCAAAGACTGTACCCTTTGGAGGTGGTAAAGATGTAGTTCTTGCTGATGCAGAACCTCCCAGTCTATGCTGGCAGCAACACCCAATGCACGCACAATTGTTCGCGTACTCACTGACAAGCACTATTCAACGTGATGCAGTACAGCCTCTTCCAATTCGGGAGTGCGGCGTCTCTTTGGAGCACCACAGTCGTTCCTGTCGGCAGTGAAGGTACCTCATTCTCGGAGCCGTTGCGTAACTGTGGCAAAAAAGGTATATGATGGTGTCGCACGTTGTGGATAACGCTCTTGATACAGCCGACGAGCTGCTCTTCCATTGCCTTCAGCTGTGCCATACACAAGGATCATGTCTGTGTATTCAGCAAACGTGTACTCAACCATGTTAATCGGAGAAGATACAAAGGCGCGTGAATGAGGATCGTGGCAGGTTAGACGTCTCGTGTCATCAGGTGATTATCTGAAGTAATGTACTGCCTACCCGTTTGCATATTAACACAGGCACATCCGAAACATTGACCATTCCCTCGGCGGAAGTGGACGAGTGATACATCTGATTTGAAATGGTTGTAGTACGGAAACGGTACGTTTCCGGGCTTGGGTTGATGTTTAAAAGATAGTCCACTCAGCATTAGGAGTTCGTAAGGGGAATTTCCGAGCAGCCTGTATAATTGGGACCTCACCTTACGTTCGCTCTAAAGTTACTGACAGAAAATCTTTCTTTTCTCGACGGTTGATGGTGCTAGTGCGTAATTGACTATAAAAAGCTATCGTTGCTAATTGTTGCAACTGAAATACAGTCTCATTTTAAGTGGCTATACATGCTATAAAACCGAAGCAGTGAAGATTTCTGAAAATCATTTAAACTGATTGCAAGCCAGTGACAAGTTTCACACTGTAATATATGAAAATTGTGTCAATCATTTTAGTGACTGGATTTAACGAATTTTATAAGTGATTTAAACTCATTCTTAATGAATTCAATTTTTCCGGGAGATGATTACCAGTGCATTCCACTGATTCTTCTATAGTCGACAACTTTGTGACTAATTGTCAGTGTTACGTTTAAGTGGTTGGAATCATCGTATTAGCGTTATGTCATTGGAGGTTGATGCTGTGCTGTACATAGTTCAAATCATTATATTGTTTCCTATGTAACGTGTCGTCTGTAGAGGACACGGCGAAAGGAGATGTGGAAGTTGGTAGGATTTGTCCCCCTTGCAGTCCACAACTTTTGCAAAACGCATGTTTGCGAACTTGTTACTCACTGCTGCGACTCGGAGCACATGGTTTTAATCCACTTATGTAGCCCTTGCTCTCTTCCACACGAACGAGTGAAAAAGGAAAAGGAAAGGAGAAAAAAAAAGGGGGACAGAAAGAGAGAGAGAGAGAGAGCGAAAGAGAGAGAGAGAGAGAGAGAGAGAGAGAGAGAGAGAGAGAGAGAGAGAGAGAGAGAGAGAGAGAGAGAGAGAGAGAGAGAGAGAGCGCGCGATCGATATGTGCAGGGATGGGGTAACTTTCCGCCTACTTGTGTCTACCTGCTCCTACAAGGACTTACGATAACAATTCATAATTTTCATTTCAACAAAACAATGTTCAACTTATTTAAACGTTCCATGAAATGTAATTTTCAACCAGTTATTTTTTAAACGACATGTCAAATTCAAATTTTTATTTTTCATGTCCCTTATTTAATAAAAACTTGCCCATCTTTAGAAATAAATTTATTCTCTGTCGTAGAGAAATAACGAGGACTTCATTAAAGCCTCGCAAACTTGCCCACCTTTAGAAATAAAATTATTGTCTGTCATAGAGAAATAACAAGGACTTCATTGAAGCCTCACATAAAAATAATGAACACATTTAATGATAAGCGAAATAAAAATTTACTGTAAATTTAATAACCATATTTTAAAATAGACAAAACCTTTTAGCATACTTCTATTTCCTTATCGTTGGAAATGTGGAAAAATAAGTAGATTTAATTTGACATATAATTACAAGAAATTCTCAGACAAAAAGTTTGTTTCGTAAAAGTAGGCCTATTTAGACTTCGGATAAGTAAAGCATAATTTTTGAGTGTCGAAGACGTCTTATGCATGCAGTAAACCGGTTGACAGAGACTTCCATTCCAATCTAGTTTGTAATTAACGGTACAGTGTAAAAAAAAAAAAAAAAAGCATTTCACCGTTCCTAGTGCTAACAACGATAAATAAGCTTCCTGATGCTTAATATATTTTTGCTTCGAGATTTTTCTAACGTATTTAACCATTTTAAACATCCAGTGTGCTTAGAAACATTAACTGCATGTTTGGTCGTCCTGAATGCATAATGTAAATGAGCTTATGTTGCACAGATTGATGGTGATTTAAGTTTCCCAGAGTGACAATTGATTGTTTTACTAATGACCTAAAGTGCTTCGTCTGCTAGACGCATCTAACTAAATTCATTTCCATGTGTGGATTAGAAGTAACTGATTCATATACGCCAGCGCAGTAGAAGAATGTAGTTCAGCAAGGATAGTCTCATCAGCTGCTCATACCTCAGAATTTCCAAGTGTCGTTCAAAGAAATTGTAGGAAGTGCATGCTACGTATTTCAGTGACCGCCATTGAAAACAACTTCAGCGACATTCCGCCACTTGGAACAGCTCAAGTGACATTGATACTACAGTGTCAACACATATAAAATGTTCCGCAATAAACACTCATTTTCCTTCACAGAAGCGCGTATGTGCAATGTCATAGTGCCAAAGGAACATACCAAGCAAACCGTTACTGACCTTCACCGACACACGTTGCTTTTCTCGTCGGAGCTTACAATCGTATTACCTTCGCTTTAGCCCACCGTACTGGTTTTTGATATGTGCATTACCGTCTCGTGTACATCTTGTATTACATTGTTGTTTCCGGGGATAGATGGTGTGCATAAATCAAAAAGTCGTTTAAAAATCCTTGTTTAATGATCGCGCAGTCATGAACGGGGCGTGGGAAATAATCTTTATATTATATTATAGTTTTAACTCCATAGAAGTGTCATTAGAAACAAATACAGACAGTGTGTTCCGCAACTTAACGGTCGTGCAAGTATTTTGGATATATCTCATAAATCGAATCGGCCCAAATTCGAATAACATTGCATTCTAAAATAAGAAAATTGAACAAAACAGTTACGTCGTTAACGTGGATGGAAGTAACGTTTTACAGTTATTCCAGTCTGACATGTTTTATGGCATTGACACACGCACATAAAAAAAAGCCATTTCCAAGCTGCAGCAAAGTAGCAGGTGTCTCATCCATGCACTAGTTGACAGATTCGTAATACTTCTTCCTGCGCATTCAGTTCCACTGGCATGGCACTTGGGTATCTTTCTTTTGGTACCACCACGAAAAAAAAAAATCTGGCCATGGAATATATTCGTGAAGTTTGACTGACTGAAGAGTGATTACTCCAAGAGGAGAATTACGATCAACCTTGGGCTTTTCTCTGGATTCTCCCGTTTCCTGTGCCATGTGCCAAGGTAAATAGTAAAATGAGAGTGTTCACCACGGACTCAGAAAGGTGGCAGTAAAATGTTTGTATCGCATCTTTGAATAATAATCTCTGACTGAGGTGCTTGGAGTAATGTTACCAGTCAACTTGCTAAAGTCGTTCTTTATCTGGAAGTGTTATTAAACATGGCAATTTTTAAATTGGTGTGCAGTAAAACTGATTTCTTTTGTGCGCACTTGAGTAAGGGCAGTATTAACGGTGACGTGTTATTGTTTATAAAGGCTGTTCACGATAAAGTGAGCACTTATAAAATCAACCTTAAATAAAAGTCACTGCTCCTACCTGCATGTGTTTCAACGGGCGCACTGAGTGACACGCGTCCAGTAAAGTTGGTAACGATGGAGTGGAAAGTATTTTCACATCTTAACGTCGAATAAAAAGTGTTAGGTAACCATTTGTGATAACTTAAATTATTTCCATCGCTTTCTGTTTGTTTTAATGCGCCGAAGGGTAAAAATTAGCAAATTTTAGAAATATTTACTTTTCTAATAATTTTACAGTTTCATATTGACCGACACACGAAGAAAGCGATGAGGCCTGTGGCAATGACAATTTTACATAAGGCGAAAGAACATACAAGTTGCCCTGAAACAGGGATTTCCAAAGTGCTCATTTTACCTTGAACAACCTATAATTGATTTGTTACTCGAGTTAAGTAGTACATATGCTAGTTAATATATTGACTGCAATGATTATTTTTACTTAAGTTGCAAGGGTACGACGAGGAATGAAATAAGCAACTTCTCGTTGCCCTTCATTGATGGATACGTAGAGCGCACATTTTAATATTTTTACTTTGTTTAGCGACATATATTGCGTCCTCGCGAATGTTTTTCGAGTCGGTGTTGAAAAACACGCCGTTTGTAAATGCGAAACTTCAACGTAGGACCGGATAGCGGCGAACCGGAATGGATCGTCGGGAATGCTTTAGCCCGGTTGTCCGTGCCCGCTGCGGGCGAACGCCCGATAGCTGTCGACGCTCCGTCGAATAGCAATAACTGACGCTCCCCCCTCGCCAAGCCAAGACGAAGGGGCCGCAGTCGCAGGGTTGCGGGGGGCGAATACGACCCCGCTAATTGCCAGCGCTTGCACCCCCCCCCCTCCAACGTCGTAATCAAACTGAAGCCCCACGGACGAAAGGAAGAATTAAATGGACCATCATAATCGATGATGACGGTGATGGCTAGTCTCTCCCTTCCGGAGGGCGAATCGATTCCTGACCTCTGGGACACCGGCCCGGAAGAATTAACGGTCCTGCCTTCTAAGCCGGCGGCCGCGAACTTCAAATGGGGAATCACTGTTAAACGAAATTCCTTCTCATTGCGTCGAGTTTGAAGATAACTGTTTAAACATAAAACATTTTGACGCGATTTTCTCGGAGCATATTGCTATATAAAATAATTTTTTTTAAATTTCAGTTTTACTCTTTAGAAAAAAAAATTAAACGAAACAATTGCCAATATATCTTAACGTAGCAACATTCCTCAAGAAATTTCACGTAGTAAAAAATATTCACCATCTTTCTCCAAAATTTGTATATGTTGACAGAATTAATGTTTTTTATGTAGTCAATTAATAATGCAGTTTTTGTACGTAAAGTATTTATCATCATTCTATATTTAGATCTTTCCATTTATAGTCGAGTAGTGCTGGTAGCACCACTTTAAAGTTGTGAGAGATAAAAGAATGCGACACACAAAAATAAAGCAGAGAAAAAACGATTATTTCATAATAATTTCTTATTATTTTGTAATTACAATTTCAGAAAAAGCAGTTAAACACATCATGCTATACATATCCCCGTTACTTCAGTTTACTAATGACTGAAGATATTTCAACAATGCGTGGGAAATACCCACGTTTTTGAAGATCAATCAAATATCGGAGTCTATCAACAAGTTCATTCGGGTCTTCGGGAAATATGTAGTTAGTATTCTCAGCGTCTCCTTCCTTCTTCGTGTCGCTCATTACAACAAATGTGTTGGAGAGGTGTGTCAGTGCATAGAGAAAATCGCCATCATCGTCTTCAACATTATCACTGTCTTTATATTAATTTTCATCAATGCTCTCTTCATGGTCACCTTCGCCTCCTGTTTTAAATTTTCTTTTCTTTGTAGCAGTAGTTGTACGCTCATCAGTATTTAGTTCCGACGACAGTTTATTTTGAAGTTCGTCGACTTGACGCGAATTTCTTGCAAGTGTACATTCCACACAAAACGACTCTACTGCACTCATTCCGTCTTTAGCATTAACTGTCTCGTCACAATTGTCTGTAGAATCAGTACCCACCGATGTAGTAGTGGTTATGGACGGCATCACTTGCTGGCTCTCAAAAGACGAATCGTTACAGTTCTTGATGTGGTTATTCAGTGTATCACCTTGTGCATAAACTGTGTGTGGCCATTATCACAATTCTTCCTCATGCGAAAAGGACTCTTAGTAAAGGCGATTCTCTCATGTCAATGAGCATTTTGACCGAAGGCAAAAACTCGATCGCAGAATCACACAGTTGGCAATCAGGCAACGATGATGCAGGTCGCGGCTCCATGTTCGGTGAGACCTTCGTATTCACAATTCATATTCACTGCATAGCGAGAGAATGCTTCCAAATGGATGTTAACTTCGCGACGCCTGAACATCAACTAAGGTATCAGTGAGCCTCAGCGCTCTATATATACATTCTCCCATCAATCATAAAAATCGCTGGATTGTTTCTAAGTCCACGAGAAAATTAATATTTTTTTACGATTTAATACGTGCGTCACCTTTGCAATTTAATTAAATCTTTGTATCATGAATATCAAACCTCGAGAAAATTAATGTACGAACATCGCTTTAAAAAAAAAAAGGCTTCAAAAACTCGTGTCGTTAATCGAATTGCGAACAACATATCTTACCTTGATCTCCACATCCGATAGCTAAAACCGTCATTACGTTTTATCATGAATGCCTAAAACAGTCTCTGAAATTTTTTTTAAGTCCGGAAGTGAATTAATAATTCTTCTAATAGTTTTGGGTCTCAAACTCAGATCCCTAGACCGCACATCATCTTTGGAGATGGCTTAAATCCTTATATCAGGTGCGCATGAATACTAAAGAGTAAGAAATATTGTACGAACATCGCTAAAAAAAAAAGCTTCAAAAGCTCGGGTCATCAAACGATTTGCAATCCTATTATGTCACTCTTATTTCTATATCCGTTGGCTAAGACTTCCGTTTCACCTTTAATAAAGATCCCTGTAATATTCGCAGAACACTGGGAAAAATTACTCCTTTTTTTTTTTTTTTTGATGTCCGATAGAAAGTTAATACTTTTTTTTATAATCTCGGGTCTCGAACTCGGGTGTCTTCACAATACCTCAACTTTAGAGATTGCATAAGTGTTTATATCAGGTACGTCTAAGCATGTAAACATACAGAAAATCACGTACAAAGTTCGTTAAAAGTGATTCGAAACTCGGGTCGGTATTTGAACCGTGGACCCTTCATCTCACTATGACTCCTTTATTCTTCATCCAAAATTTGTCTCAAGACCTGATGTCCTGAACTGTGGAGGGGCTGGCTAGCCTGCATATGCCCTGGTCTGAAGACAGCTCGAGAGGGAACAATGTGGCGGGCTTTGTAGAGGGATCACTCATTAAAGATTAGTATATTTTTAATGGGATATTTAATTATATTCGGGCATTTACTATGTAATTTTATTCACGCCCAATGTCATTCACTGAAAAAGTTTTAATCAGCGTTTTTAATAATCTTTCCTATTTTTGTATGGAAACTTATCGGGGCATTTTGCAAAAGAAATTAAAAGACACTAACCCGCAATTATATGGTTTAAAACGAAACGTCACTTGTTCATTTCTCACAACTGGGAATAACTTATATGAATTTAGTTCCAATTAAATGGAAATGTTCTTTATGTGAATTTTCAACGTATTTCTGATACCTGCGCAAAGGATTTACTAGTTTAGTAATCCATATATTGATACGGATCGAGGTGGATGGGTTTCTATCGGGTGCTCCCACCCCGTGACAATGTAATGTATGCAATGGATTGATGGATATTTTGTACACAACTCTACATAGAATCTGGACCAAATTTGGCAAGAATGCCCTTCAGTACCAAACTTAAAATATTGTGTAGACCAAACGGGGTTCTGTCCGCGTCCGTTCCCAATTGGGACCTGAAATCCTAGGACTGGGTTGTATCTCATTGCCGTCTTATACCCGAGTAACGCCTGGTAGTTCTGCTACTGCTCAATAAATGATTCAGCATGTGGATGTTGAAAAAAAAAAAAACACTCGTCTAAGATTTCCCATCCTTAGTTCTCCTATGCTGGCTGGCTTGAGAGAACTCACGTGTCTGTAGCAAGTTTATGCCCCACGCCTTCGCAACGATCAACTCGTCATACGTACGTGGAGTTGGAGTTTGAGATTGGGGAAATAAATACAAATGTTGGTGCACTGACGCGCAGCCTAGCTCCCGTCGAGCGTGCTGGCAGATCGCGGGTACGTGGGAGCCAGGCGACGCAGAAGAGTGCGATGGTCCCGGAACTTGGGAAGACTGGAGCGGACGAGGGCTGGAATGCGCCCTGGAGAACTTTTGCCGGCATCCGTCAAGCCAGCTCGGCCGTGTAGTGGGAAGAGAATCTTCGTACCTCGAGTGGGAGAATCTCTGGCCTAAGAGATGGTTTGTGTGCGGGGAACGGCAAGTTTACCAAATGGCGACAACTGGTTCTTTGCCTTTCCCCGGCGCATTACTTTTCATCATTGTTTCCCCTTCGTGAAATATTTCTAATGCGGGGTTTATTTTTATGTTTTTGTCAAATACAGCGAAAGTTTATAAGAAGTTGATCCAAGCTCATGGTTAGGTTTGTATTTTTGTCGCGGAAATCAGTTTTGTAAACTCAGATGCACAAATTCGGTTTCGTTGCCCATGCAATTCTGGTTAACCAAAGAAATATTTTGCAACACCTACTGTATATATATATTTTTTGGCTGTACGCTAGTCGTCTTTTATTTACCAAAAAAACGTTCCTTGATTGATAATGTACTGCATACAGCCTCGATATGGTGAACAAGTTTGTTGGTTTGTTCTTGGAACCAAACGTTTTTCGTTAAGTACCCGCCGACATAATTACTTTTTTTTTTAACTTTAGAAGTTAATAAGCAAGCGATACTAAGACATGAAGAAAGCTGAGAAGTACAACATTAATCTGTTTGAGGCCCTGTTTATTAATTATATTTTTTAAATCGCTAGGTGTAAGCACAAATTGAAAACATGAAAAATTCCCATATATTTAAGCGTTATTAGAGTGAGTACATCGTTCTGCAACTTATTTCGTGAGGTTAATCATATATAACACGCCTACAAGAAAATAGTGATCCTGATATAAAATAATGGGGGAAAAAAAACTACTGAACTTATACAGTAATTAACTGAAATTTGTATAATGGATTTGTAATAAATGTAATTCTTAAATTTTTATTCTTTCGTACACCATCGAGTTTTACAGGATGGGTGCAGCTACTTTGTGATAGTTCTCGTTGGACAAGTAGTGGTAGACAATAAATGTTATTGTTTTGGCGTGGAAAAGTGACATAAACGACTGTGTATGATTTTCAGCAACGTTATAAAATTGTCTATTCCAGTAGTTGTCAGAGCCAGAAAAATCTCGCTGAGTGCTTGACAAATGCCGTAACAGTGTCATAATTAAATTTCTTGTTAGATTGGATTAGAACACTAAATCTGGGAACTAAAATTACTTTAATACTGTGCGTGTATCGTTATCTGTGGAGTTCTTCAATTTGCATCGAATAAACGGTTTTCCGCTCAAAAAGATAAACCAAGAATGACTCCTAAACTATCGCCTAATGAAAACGGTTTAATTTTCTAGACTGCGATACTCGGTGAAAAACAGGATATATGTAATTCGTTGGTGACATGCGTATTGCAAATCCCAAAACAGACTAACTATAAATTGAACAGCGATTAAAAGAAATCGCGCATTCCATAACATCTAGGGGTAATGCATATAGTATACCATAGAATTGTAAGACACGCTGCAGATAACGACATCGAAAATGATTAGTATTTCGTTCAGTATGTACTTTAATATACTTGCGTAGGAGCCATTTGATAAGTGTTTTCTGAAGACGTTCTGTCAGGAAAACGGTCCAACACCTGAAATCGGTCGTTAATATTAATTCGAGGTGCTGTAACATTGGACTTTCTTGGTCCGGCAATACCTTGAAAACACAGTCCCAGCCAATAAAGCGGAGCCGTTGTTACTCGACTGCAGTAGCAGTGACCAAAGTTGGGAAACTGCGGTGTGACGGCAGGGGCCAGTAGCGTTATCCACAGAAAAACGAGGACTATTGGTGCTTCGATGCTAATTTCCTACCGTGTACACAAAACCAGCAATGAGTTCGCATATTGTGTATTGTGCCAAAACCAAAAGGTTGTATGTTATTTGAATAATACTTACATGGGGGGGGGGGGGGAAACTGATTAAATGAAAAATTACTTCAGAGATACGTTATTACAGAGCTATGTCGCCAAGGAAAATGCAGAGTTATCACGTTAACGTGCGAGACGATAACAAGCCAATTATAGCCGCTGTCGTCATATTTTATGCTGTTTGGCCAAGAAAACTGTGTGCGTTCTTCTGTGCTGTCTTCGTTGTCTCTTCAGGTTTTGTCTCTTTTTGTGTTGTTTTTGTTGGGTCGTTTAAGAGTTTCTTGTGTATGTCTTTGTTTTTCCATTTGTTGCTCGATCGTTCGTTACTCGTCTGTTTTATCTCGCAAATTTTGGTAGAACTCTCTAGACTGAATTTTTGTTCGGAACTATTTATATTTATTTTGTTCTTATATTTTACACATATTTCAACAGCTAGCCCGAACTTGTTCTCGCATGTGTTTTAGATTTCACCTTCTATGTTTTCCTTGGCGACATAACTCTGAAATGGTGTATGTCAGAAGAAATTTTTCATTTATTTAAAATGAAATTATAGGAGACTTTACGTAGCTGGGTTAACACATTGACTTACGTTCTGAACGAAGCTGTGTAGCTGAGAAAAGATATTGGAAGCTTTCCTACCACCACCCTATCTACGAATGGGAATGTAAAACTGGACCGAGAATACCAAACGAGGAGGCAGAGTGCAGATTTGACTTTTTAGAGAAGAAATTATTCTTTGGAGAAAGCAGTTAAAGCAACAGTAGAAAGGGAGGAATATATGGAAGAGAAGAAAAGAAAATTGAATGTCTTGTTGGAAGACTTGATATATTCCACGGGATCCTGCAAGAAAATGAAAAGGGCGTCCACTGATCGAAATGGATTTGAATAAAGAGAAGTGGGAGTTACGCCGTGAGAAGCGGTCTTGCGAATTTACCTCGCCAACATACAGCTGCACCAAGAAGACGCTTTTCATATTTTTTTTAAATTAATGGCAGGTCTCTGTACTCGTCAAGGAGAAATCTTAATTAGGTGTGGAATTGCAGATATTACGATATTCAAGGTCGACAATGGAAATATTGCAGACTGACGTGTGGTAAATTTCTCGCAATATGCCTAGTTCAGAAATTTTAATGACATGTTTATGAATTAAGAAACAAAATCATAGTTCTTATTATAGCCGATCTAGAAAGTCGCAGAATATTCAGCGAGCCTGCGAGCTGTTCAGGATAACGTCGTTTAAAGAACAAAATGGCGTATAGTATTTTGTCGCCGGTATGAGATGTTCTATTTCCCCTGTGACTTCCCTCAGCGCGGATGACGTAACCAAGGAGCGTACAAGGGACGAGTTGCAACTCAACGGTATGACGAGAGAATCTTGTTTTATTCATTTGTTTTCTTGCGTTGGTTCTGTGGAACTGCCAACTTTAGAACGCAGAGTGAACTACCTATGTTCATTTATGTTGGCAGACTAGGCGTATGACATCGTCATCCTGTATTTTACATTTATTTCACGACTAACTCACGTTTTGAGCAGTTTTAATTAATTGCGCCGTTTATCCGCATTTATTTCACTCCAAGAATGCATTTCAGAGAGTAATTGTCATAATCATGGAGATGAAAACTACTTTACAGAAAATTTCATGGGAATATTTATGAAAATAAGAGACTTAAAAAATTACATAGGTAAAGAATAGTGTGCTAACACCATCAAAATAAAAATACTAACTTGCAAATCTAGGATATCTAAACAGGAAAAATACAGATAAAACTTCAATTCAACGAAAAATAAGATTAAGATACGTTTATGTTAACAGAAGTATAAAACGCTTGTGATACATGGTGTATCTAGGAAATAAGTAAACACGTCATACGTGGGGTGTTTTTCTTTTTAAGGCTTGATTCAAAGTGTGTGATGAAACCGCGAATAAACTATATAAGGAATCTCGGTTTGTTCCCAATCTGAGTAGAATAAGTCTTATCCACGGTAAGGATACGTTTTCCCTATTTGAGTCAGTACTAGGGCCTAGGTATCGCTGTCTTGCCGCAGGGGAAGGTGTGACAAGGGGGTAGGCAGGGCAGCGTTACGTCGCGTCGTCGCGAGTCTCGTCGACGAGCTCTGCCGTCTGTATCGACCTGCCGGATCGCGACAAGGCGCGCGCGGGGCTGCCCTCCCCTCACTAATCCTTTCGCTTGATAACGGCGCGCGCGGAAGAGCGGGGGTCGAACACCCGAAGAGGTTATTTGCACGCAAATATACCTACCTCCCATCCCCTTTTCGTCATGCGTTTCCTTGCGAGAGGGTATTGCGCTCCTACCACCTCATGCACCCGCCGACGACGACGAACCCGCCACAAAGCGACAGGTGAATCGATACAACATGTATCGACTCCACTGCGTCCCGTTGTACATGCGCACATACACGCCGTACCGGCGAGTATAAACGACTTCTGACGCCGCTCGCGCGGTTACACCGCGCCGCGGACAAAGTTCTTAGATCCGTCGTGAACCTGAAACGGGGGCACCCACTCCCGGAGAAATCTTTAGTTTTCCGAGAAGCAGTTCGCCGTAGTACTCGTAGTCAGTCATATAGCATAGGCGGTTTCCTGAAGGGGGGAGGAGGGTTTGAGGGGGTTGTAATTCTCCCCCTTTATCCATTAGGTTGCCGACAACTAGTAGTAGGATATATATATATATATATATATAATGCGGCACAAAATGCGCCTGACCTTAGGAACGAAGCCAGTTTAGCCAGATGTACAGTAAATCGCGAAAAACCATGAATACGTCGTGAACAAACACGATAGCGAAAAACGTCAATAATACGAAGATGCCAAAAATCGAAAGTCCAAGAAAAGCTCGCCAAACGTCCAGACTGCACACGCGCATAACGACATCGCATACCCCTTCGCCTAGGTTCAAAAATCCGAACCGTCACCGACGGCGGCTACAGAAGAACTCAGTAGTAGTAATGTAATAAATAATTAAAGACCTGAAAAATTCGCAAATTCACTGACCCGTAGGCTAGAACGTGCAGTCTTATGTACCGTCATAAGAGATCTTAACTGCCCATTGGTTCCTTGCTGTCACAGTGGAAGGCGATGATTGGGCGTGCATTTTGTTGAGTGTTCCTCTTTATTGGATCAGGTTTCTCCAGGATGTGTCAAATAAGGTGTGAACCAATCGTGACGCTAACATTAACGTAAGAGATTTTGAACTCTGGACTGTCACGAAAAGAAATGAATCCGCAAAATTTTTCAGCCCCCATATTAATAATCCTTTAGTTGGCGTATGCATTTTCTGTTCAGTGTGACGCGTTTTACTATACTTTGAGGTAATTTTCTCCTAGAATTTGTCGTGATGAACACGTTTTAGCACGGTTTGCGCTTTTAATTTTTTGGGAAGAGGGGGGGGGGGCAGAGAGGGGTGGTTTAGAAAATATAACGAACAAGTCTGTTGTACGTACGAATGGATGAATGATCGACGACCTGACCTCTAGTCGTGCCAGTTGGCGCGCGATGGAAGCTGTCGACCTGCGAGAAGTTCTTGTGAATTGATATAGAAGGTGGACAATAAACTTCCGGCACTGGGACTGGAAAAACAGTATATACAGCATCCTGGATAAAGAAGAGTTACCGCCTCAATCAAAATGAAGACAAGTTTACCAAAAAACTATAAAAGTTCTCGTTGGAGTACGACGTATTATGCAGTTATTAGAATACTGTGGGCCGATTCAAAAAATGATTAAATTGAATGCATATTACCTACTTATATGAAGGTGCTTTCTCACCTGAGTACTTCAAAATTTAACTCTTATCTGGAAAATGCCAAACGACGTTATTTACAAATCTAAAATTAATTCATACTTTTCTATCGTATAATGAACGATAGATGTAATTTTTCAGACCAAAATCTTGTCCAAAAGTTTCTTGCAATTATTTTAGGCTAACTGCGACTGAAATGTCTCAGTTCCATTTGGTAATATGTTTATTTTAGTCCCTTTTAGTTGTATGAAACATTTAAATGGTAATGCAAATTCCATAAATGAAACACCTATAGCAGTATCAGCAGATTGGTTTAACTTCTGGGAAACACGTGTTATAATTACGTTGGTGATGTAACATTAGTAATAAGAAAAACATTAGTGTGCAACTATCTCATGAACCAGAAATTCTAAGCAAGTGAAAATTCTCAGATTTCCACACTTTTTTTTTTACGCCAAGTAGCCCAAACTATTGTATTGAAACTCTTTCTGCTTCACTATGTGATTTTTTTTTTAATTTTCTTGGTCGCCAATAATTGGGATTAGCTGTACTAGGTAAGTAGTAAGTTTTTATGGCTAACATGGTTTCACTACGCTTAAATTTCCGTTTGAATATCATAATCTATGTGTAAATAAGACACCTCAGTGATGTGTTGCGATGTAGGGGTAGATAAGTATTGTCAGGCCTTTGGAAATTTCTAAGCCATCGTCGAATCTGGGTGGCACTTTGGAAGACAACTACGCCCCCCCCCCCTTTTTTCATTCTGACTTTGCATTACGTTCCTACCAGCCTTAGCGCTGTCAAATCAGCATCAGTTACCTGCGTGATCTTTGTAGTTATGGTTTTGAGACAGCTGTATACTGGCACGGCTGTTGCCTGGTTGAGAATTTGGTATAGGGAAATATATGTTAATGTAATTCGGCTTTTGGGCTTTCCTGTTATAGGCACATATATACCACCAGTGACTTTTTTGAACAGAAAAATATTCACCTCTTTGCTATTAAAGCCGTTTGTAACATTAATGTATAGCCTGTTTCCTGGAAAGATCATAAAACTGAATAATTAAATAAAAAATGACTGAAAAACAAATTGTTATATTTGTCTCTTTACGGAGCTTAAGAGTACAATTTCTCACTGTTAGGTTTTTGTTTCAAGTTCAGGTCGTTAAAATTGGCTTCAGAAAACGGGATTTCATTAACATGTATTAACCTATACCTAGATGATGGTTTATCTCGGTAAAAATTGACTGCGAGGATTCAACGTACTGTACACATTGCCAACAGTTTTCTTTTCTTATTGGCTGCCGTGCATTTATGAAGCGACTACCCAATTTCACTAGGCCAATGAGGATTCTGAGACTATAGGACAGGACGTTCGTGATTGGTCTGCAAACAACTTAACCTTGTTCATCCAATCATGAAAGAATAAACTAGTTCGAGTGTTATAGAAGATATGCTGGCTCAAAATTTTGTCGCAATTTTCCATCATCTCTACCTATAGCAAGAGTCCCGATTATTTCGCGGATTGATGTGGCAGCAGACTAGACTTGACACTCCTCTACACACGCGAGACACTATCGTTTGCTTATTGGTTGCTGCGATCAAGTGAGGTCTTTCTACAGCACTGATCAACACTCACTCACACTACTACTTCCTGCTTACTACTGACTTTCAGTTAAACGGGACGTGTCTAAATAACTACGGTCCAATCACAGTAGTAGTGGAAAAGGACAAGTGTTTTAAGTCTACCTAGGTATTGGGTATTCATGGTAAAATGAGCACGTTTGAAAGCCCTGCTTAAGATCTGCTTGTAATCACGTTGTGTGTTCTTCCGCCTTGTGTAAGATTAACATTGTGATGGGCTTCATTACCTTATTCATGCGTCGGTCAAGTGAAATTGTGAAATTACTAGAAAAGTAAATAGTTTACAAATCTGCTTATTTTTACACTTCGATGCATTAAAAAAAAACAGGAAACGAAAGAAATAACTTTATAAGTTATCACAGATGGTTACTTAACACTTTTTATTCGACGTTAAAATATGGAACTACTTTCCAGCTCGCGTTACCAACTTTACTGGGCGAATGTCACATAGTGCGCTCGTTAAAATATATGCAGGCAGGGGCAGTGACTTTCTTCTAAGGTTGATTTCAAAAGTGCTCACTTAATCGTGAACAGCCTTTACGGAATGAATTCGCGAAATGCTCGGGACTCCAGCTATAGCAACTGGTGAACTAGGCAGCAGGTGGTGTTGTAAGCTGGGGAGTGTCTGGTGTGTTGCAGACGGCCGGACGACGCCTCGGGGGACCTTCACCACCGGCCCCTGCGCTGCACCCCGGACTGGAGCGACGCGGCTGTGAGCGGCGACCACCTGTGGGTGCCCACCTCCGCCTCGGGGGATCTCTGCTACGTCGGCGAGCAGGACTGCGCCGTGAGTAGCCTACACATATCTCTTCTCTTTCATCTAGCCGACTGCCGTTCCCATGGACTAAAGATGGGGTAGACCTAGCTCTCTGGCTGCGCACAACCAATCTTCGTTTCCCAACATTGAACTGATCATATGCCTACACGTCAAGCGAAAACGGTGTGGTTTGGATTTTAGTTTAGAAAACTGATTTGTAAACAAGTGCCTAGATATGTTTTTATAATTCCTTTAACCTGCTTGTATTGCTTTTTGACTAAATTAAAAATGGTAAAGGTATTTTATTAATGTAATAGTGCTTGTCGTTTAAAAATTAACAGTGATGGACGGGTTTGTTTACATCTTAACAGTTGTGTACGATTGGAGTAGGTCAATGTTGGGTACATGCGCACAAGACGAACAAGCGATCCACCTCATATTTAGTCTATGGCCGTCCCTAGGGGCCAGTCTCTATAGGGCTTTCGCTGTTCTTATCGAGCACTAACAATTCCGTTTCTACCAACATCGAAAAGTCATTCAATTGTAAAATAATTTATTCATAGTATCGCCGTTCAAGCAGAGTTATCCTTTATTCGTTTTAAAATCAAATCAACTTTAATCGTATACACGTTTAAGCAAACAACTTAAAAAAATGTTTCCGATCGTCTATGTTGTAATTATTCCATAAAGTTGGCGTTCTTGACCAACTTGTTTACAAGTTTCGTACGTGAATTGAATTGAATTCCAATTTTGAAATGGGGTAAAATTAAAAAGAAACGTGTGCCAATATGTTGGGTTCCTCGTTGTGAAAATTCGAAGCCAAATACACTTCGGAAATACTTCACCTTTCCCAGCAATCCATAAAGGTAAGTTTCTAAACCAATTTTTTTTTTTGTTTTGACTGGTATCTAGGTTTTGGGCTGTTCATCTGGATACGAACTTTAAATTATTTCCTATAATAATCCATACTTTGCCTAAATATTTGTCTCTTTTATTCAAACACTACAGTTAACTGTCAAAACAAACAAATTGTTTTTGAAACTTAACTTTTGTATTGCTCGGAATAATCTCGAATATAGGCATCGCCCTGAAAAAAAATTAATTACATCAGTTTGGTAATTATTAATGCTAAAAATCCTTACCATGTCTTCTAAAATTACATTTTATCAATATTAATGTTATAAAATAGCCACTACCAAATAATGATTTGTTTTTATGTTGGTCACAAGAGAAGCGTTAGTGGTCCGATCGTAGAAAGGTAATAAGCAAAGAGGTTGAACCTGGTAGTGAAATCTCTTTTTTCTTTCCATGTCTGCAGCACTTCTCAAACTTCTCTTCGTCCAGACTGCCACACGTAAGACGGACCATCTGAGCCTCGACACTTATTCCATTCACGTAGCCAAATATCACTCTCGAGGCACTTTCTTTGCCAGGGATGTCGATTAAAGTAAATCTTTTGAAAATAATTTAAATCATCTTCAAAAATCGATTTTCAAATCTGTATTAAAACAGCCGATTTTTTTTTTTTCGGAATCGGTATATTCTAAGCAGAATAATTTCTTTTTTCGGTTCAGCAGTACCATTATGTGTAATTTAACGTTATGACTACCGTATTTATTGATTGTTTCATTTTTATGGAATTTCGTCTTTTAGTCTTTCTTTAATGAGTTTTTGGTTAGTAGTATTGCTGGCTATGTGTTTTTCCCCAAGTATATAGAAAACTCTAGCACATTGAATTTACGTTATATTCGGAAAAGATCGAAAAATGATTTTTCTTGTTTAATTTTCTTTTCACATCGATATTTTATGGCTCGATCTAGATCAATCCATGAAATCGATTTTTTAGGAAAAGATCGTCATATGATTTGTTAGGCTACCGCAAAGAAAATTCTAGTTAAGTATGAACACCTGCAAAATAAGTTTGCCATGAACAAACTATTGTGCCTAAGGCACCATGGCATTATTTCCATACATAAGGTAGGCCTGAATGTGCGCAATTGGGAGAAAATATTGCTCAGCATTTTTAAAAATATACTTTAGTTGTAATTTCAAATAATATTAAAATAATAATAATAAAAGACACTCTTTAAACACACTATAATTTTAAAGAATTAGCAAAACCCAACGTTGTTTTGTGGAAAAAAAAAAATTAAGCAGACGCGTAGGCAAGGAATATGACTACTGTCTCCTTCGCCGACTCACATAGTGAGACAGACGAAACTTCATTCAAAGATTAATGGACTCGTCCGTTTTGCGCAAAATCACCCCGTAACTACCATGCACCTAGCTGAAGTTATTCGTCAAACTTGCAGTGTGCTGTATCCACTGTCGTATTACATGCAAGTAAATGTGTCGAGTACTACTTTGTGATAATTAAGTTTCATTATTATTTCAGATTGTTTTAATTGCAATAAACAAGGTTTAAGATCTGAGAATAAAAACTCGTTATTACGTTAAATTACCGACTCATGCCAACATTACATAAAGAAGGAACCACAACATGCATGACAGTTTGATAATAATTCTATAAAGGCAAAAAAAGGGGGGGGGGGTGCTAAATATTGTTCAATTACACGTAATGAATGTTAAGTACTGGTCTTTGTTACTGTGCTTTGAACGTTTAAACCGCCATGTCAACGACTTAAAGAGATTCTTTATTTGGTAACTTATATTTTAGTATATTTTGTTACGTACTAGAAACTTGAATGTATGAAAAAACATGTTTACCTTCGGTATAAAGCAAGATTACTGCACCATAAAAATGTATAAAATATTTGATAACAGTAAAGCTACGTTTTTTAAACCTTACCTTTGAATTAAAGCCAGAGTTGATTATTGTAATCAAAACAGTCTCGAAGAAGTATTTTTATTTGCTGTAAAGTTTTTTGTTTTACATTATAAGAGTAGTTATTTGATAACTTTCGAGAAAAGTAAAGAATAAATTGTTGAATTTTATTATATATCAAAAAATAACAGAAAAGAACAAAATGCATTTTTAGAGTATAAAAATGTTTCGCAAACAAGTGAAATTTCATGGTACCTATAGAAGGTTGTCGTGTATTACGTAGGACCTTTCAGCTATTGCACTCTGGTGAAATAGTTACTAAACACAAAACCTGATGATGTAGATACTTCCTAATTCGTCTCGTGTCGCAAAACTGGTAACATTATAAAATTAAACTGATGTAGAAATATATAATTATATATACTTTTAATGTCTCTCCTAAGCATAACTTAAAAAACATAAATATGTTAAACTTATTATTCCAGACGGATTTTTTCTCAAATAAATATGTTTATTTTAGGGAAATGTTTCGTGGAATCATCAGTCATCTAATGATAGCTTTACAAATTTTCAGGTAAATGCTACCGACGGTTTTGTGATATTTCCAGTATATGCTACCAGCAATACTCGAAGGAATAAATAAGACATGATAAATATTCAGAATTCCTTAAAAATTCCTTCTTCCAAAATTTAGTCAGGTGACCTGAAGTTTGCAGATTTATAGGTCTGGCACTTAAAAAAATATTGTAACGATGCCTGTGTGTGCCAAGTGTGTGTCAGCAATATCAGAGTGCTATGCATTTTCTTACCCCCCCCCCTTTTGTTTTGTGTTGAGCTGTAGGGAACTGAACTTCTGGATATACCATTGACACTAAATCCGCATTCAGCCATAGCAGAACACTCATTTATAATCACCCACGGCATTGAATTAGACCAGGTGAAGACAATAATTAACTTACACAACTACAGAAAAATCCATTTAAATATTAGGCCTAAAGAATACTTCCATTATTAGCATAAAATATGTACATAAACAGCGACATTTGAGCATCGCACACCCTAAACTGTGAAACACGCTTAAATACGTAATTTAAATGTAAACAAGTGTATAAAATGGTGACAGCTGAAATATGGTAAGTGTTTTGCACACGTTATAATAAGAACCGGTTTTATAGCTAGCTAACAAAATAATTTCCATAAACTTAAGGGAGAACAGCTGAAAAAAGAGCAAGGAAGAGGCAATTTTTCCCTCGGTATTAAATTAACTATGGATGGGACTGAATCTGTATGCAGTTTGTCAAACAACATTATTTGATTTGTCCACAGATATTCCTCTCCTCATTTCATCACAATGGGAAAGTGACCCCCCCCCCCCCCCCGAAGCGAAAATCTAGATCCGCTCGTGATTGCAAATCGTGCATGTCGTATAAAAACACCCACCACTATAATAATAAATTTGGAGTATTTCCTCCAACCCTCTCGAATACTCTTTGTCTCGCTATCTCCAATTAATACATTATTTCTAGCACTGTTTACTGTTTCTACAACACTGCTTTTATCGATCTCGCCTTTGTAATCCTACTTTGGAAAGTACCCTTTTTTTATTCGTTATTGTTAGATACGTGACCATTTAAATTTCACCCAGGCCAAACCATTTCAGACAAGTTAATTGCGCTATTATTTACGTCTGGGTATGCCGTAAATTTTCGTTCGGAACCCGGCGTTCAAATTTTAATAAAAAAACTTAATAAATGCCAACTAGCGGGAATTATTTCAACCCCGCTCTCTTTTTCCTCATTCTGTACACCCGAATATGGAGAGTTTGTGAGCTTGAAGGTGTGTGCGCTTTTGTCCATCGATCAGATCAGTTTACCCGTCAAATGGGACATATTCATTAGCCCCGGGGGATGGGGGAGCGTGTACGAAGTAATAAACACTGAACCGTACTTCAGCAGCGCACTGCATTTGTGATAGCTCGTTTCTGAACCGTCGTATTTCTGTGACCAGCTGAGTGCTCGCTTTCGGTTAGCACCCATTAGGTTTACATAAAATCGAATTAGGACATTGCCACCGCTGGTGACGTCACAAATGAGGAATACTCAGCAGCCACGCACTTTTCCCTACGGACCACTCTCGTGGTTACCAGATGGTGTCTTAGCTGAACGCGCATTTTCAACAAGGAAGGAGGTCAGAAATTTTTTTTTTTTTTTTATAATTTTACGGTATATAGTTTTATTTTAAACGAAAATAATATTTATATGTTGAATTAAACGGGAGTGTGTTTATAAAAAGTATTCTATGAATTAATGTCTAGACGTATCGCATCGCAAAAGTTATATTTTTGAACAGTATAGGTATTTGGTTTTGGTTGAAATTATATTCAAAGTTTCGTATCATTATAAAGAAATCAATTTTAACCGCTACGCTTAACTATCCTTCATTTAATTTTAAGCTACCAGAGCGATACACTGTTTGCTAGATTTCGCGTTGTGGCGAAGTTAGTTTTGTACAATTGCGAAAAACTTGTAATATAAAACCATTCGCGACCCACATTTTATGTTCCAAAAAAATTCCTTCAAGTTAAGTCTGATAACAAAAAAAAGATTAAAAGTATATGACAACTAGTTTGACACAAGTTATAAAGATAAATATTAATGGCGATTAAAGTTTTTTGTTGGCTAAAAATGGTAGTTGCCTAAACAGTGAGATTAATTAGTTAATAATTGGATGCTTTCAAGCGTATTCCAACTAATGTAAAAGTCGCTAGTTGACTTCAGACGATCATTAGAGATCAAGAGACGTAAATATGTCAACGTTACGCCAAGCCATATTATGACACGTGAAAATAAAAATTAAATATTACTCTGCCCTTAGGTGTCAATGCGTAAGACTGCAGTTCCCATTCCGAAGCCCAAATTGCATACTACAGGTAAATATGGTATTTACGTCAAAACATGTACAATTACACGCAAGGAACTTATTTCAAAGGTTTATTTTAAAAGTTGGCTATCTGTAACAATAGGTATAAGCCTACATGCTCACCCACCAGAGGCCTTTTATAGACTGTTCAGTCAATTAAGCACTTTTGAAATTAATTTTAAAAAAATGTCACTATCTCTACCAGCATATACTGGGACTGAAACACTGACTGGCATGCGTCCAGTAGTTGGAAACGACGGAGAGGAAGTAGCTTCAGGTCTTATCGTTGAATTGAAAATGCTGGTTAAACATTTGTGGATACTAAAATGATTTACTGTTTGCTTTTGCTTTCTCATATTTTAAATGAATTCATGGTGTTACAAATAAGTATTCCGGAATGTGAAGGCCAACTTACTGGAACTCCCCCGACCAAGCCATCGCCCATTTAATGTCTGTGTTAGATTCTGTTTTCGGGCATATCGGGGAAAATGGGCCGGTGCTCCATCATGCATGAACCTCATTTATAGTTTTTGAAGGTAAGACACATCCTCCAGCAAGACAGGCAGTTCGTTTGCTATGAAATATTGATACCTTGTAACATTCAATCATTTGGTAGTAAGTAAGGTCCAATTAGTCTATCGTCAATAATTCCTGCCCATACATTAATTGAAAAACGGTGCTTATGCCTTGCTTCTTCAACTGCGTTAGCATTTTCTTGAGGCCACGCATGTTTACAATGGAAATTAATAATACCATCTCTGGTTAAACCAGCCTCATTTGTAAACAAATTCAGTGGATCTTCACCACACCTTCGTAATAACCATTGGTAGAACCCTAATCCGGTGGGTTGATCTTGTGATCTACCACTGAGCATGGTAGGGGTATAGCAACTGTTCATGAAGAGTTGCCTAGACAAGAGGATGACTAACGCCTAAAGCTGCTGCAAGTCTCCATTCACTAGTTCCTGGATCTTCTTCCACCCGTTTCCATACTCGCTTCCCCATATCGGGTGTACGAAAGGTGCGAGGCCTGCCACGATCGGCCGTTGTTGATGCTACTGATCCAGTGTCTGCCAGTCGCTGGAAAAGGCTGCTGAATAACTGTGCGAATGGCACACTTCGTGCTTGATCCTTCTCAACATACAGGACACGGGCTCGACGGTTGCTTCTGTTTGCTAAACCGTAACAAAATGTATCGTATCTGCTATTTGCCGTGTGGAATAATAGGCGATCATAATGGTATAAGGGCCAAGGTAAAACGACAATGGTATTACCATCAAAACACACATTGATTCGATTAAACATAATAAGGACATTCACTGTACTTACCCAGAACTGTGAATTACTTTCATTGATACTGTAGTCTGCGACGCATCTTTGCTTTATGCGGACAACTGAATATTGTGGTGTGTACCCATTTGATTGCCGCGTTCCAAGTGAGCAAAGAGCTCACGTTACGGAGATATGCAGTTTCGCAGTAGCTATTGTGAACAAGTGCTGATAGCTCTTAAGATATGTGTTTTAGGACCCATGTTTATTAGAAGTTTTTTTCTTGTTTTGGTGCATAGACCTACTACCTCCTATCAAAATATGGAATACTTTTATTTTAACGCGCTGTATAAGTGTAAGAATGATCAAGTGCGACAAATATTTACTTTTCTAATAAATTCACAGTTTCAGTTAACCGACACACGAATAAAGTTAACAGGTTCATGGCAAAGGTAATTTAACATATAGAAGAACAATACAAAGTGTGATCGGCTCTGAAGATATTGATGTTAAGAGCTGGCCAAACCTCTTCACTCGCACATAGTGTGTATACAAGGAGATCTTAAAAGGGCTTTCAAAAGTGCTCTGTTTACCGTGAACAGCCTACAGATGCTTGCCGTATACAGGATTATTCAGCTAAGATGTTCACCCCAAATATCTTCCGAACCGCTGAAACTATAGAAATTTCGATTTCATAAATGATCCTACTGGGCTCATAAGTCACGGTCTATGTCTGTTCCGAAATGTAGTTAATTACTGTGATAACGATATCAGCTTTGGTTTTTTTAAAGAGAAAATGTACTAATTTCTCCCAATAGCATAACATTTACTAAACGGCGAGTTCAGTGACGTGATTGTTTTAAAAATCCTACGGGCGCTTTTCGAGATATAAGAGGATGTTCATAGGTGTATGTATTCGACTGTAGATGTGGCGGGATAGGTTGCATCATCCGCTGGGATGTACAGCGGAGAGTTAATTCACGGACCTTACTCACATGTTGAGCGGAAAAAAAACGGAAGGTATAAACGTGCTCCGTACATTGTAAAATACGATGTACTGCAAGGTTTAGACTCTCTTGTTGCATTGCCATTGACTGTGCAACAAACGAGATTCTTTGGTGAACTGATTGTAATCAAGCTGTGAACATCAAATTGCACACATGTTTTATTTGTCTGTGACAACCGCCACTACAACCACCATCTCTCGCATGCGTTCGATGAAGCCTGTTCACGATAAAGTGAGCACTTTTGAAATCAACCATAGAAAAAAGTCGCTGGCCCTGCCTGCGTACATTTTAACGGACGCACTGAGTGACATACGCCCAGTAAAGTTGGTAACGAAAGATGGAAAGTAAGTAGTTCCATATCTCAATGTCGAATAAAAAGTGTTAACCATTTGTTATACCTTAAATAATTTCTTTCCGTTTCTGCTATTCTAATGCATATAAGTGTAAAAGTAAGAAGATGTTAAAAATATTTACTTTCGTAATAATTTTAGAGTTTCTAATTTTAGAGTTTCACATGACCGACGCATGATTAAATTGTTGAGGCTCGTGGCAATTTTAATTTTACGTAAGGCGGAAGAAGACACATCGTGGATACAAGTAGATCTTAAGTAGGGCTTTCAAAAGTTTTAATTTTACTGTGAACAGGCTATATCTGTATTACTGTACCACTAGTGCGTGATTTACCTGTGTAGGAACACTCCGGGCGGCGTTCCAAAACGTTACTCTGCGAATAAACGTTTCTCTCTGGCTGTCCCAAAACACTCTGAGTAAATGTTTTTTACTTGCTCTCGGCAGTGTCCCAAAAATGCAAAGTAATTGCACTGAGCATCTTGCCAGAGTAAAGCATTTATATGCACTATTTCAACGAGTAACGATGGATAAACTGAAAATGGCGGTAAGCTTCGTAGAATAATGTGTACATTCTGGTTACAAACACACACGGGAAAATTACATATGATGAGTTATAAAATTCGTATATTTATTAAAAAGTATAGCGTTACCAAGGTTTTACTTTCTACGTAATGTTTATGATTAATTTATCGTATGTAAAGCTTTTTATGTGTATATCTAATATTTCGAAGTAGAATTTGAGGAAAATGTCATATATCTTTTTAAATTTACATTGGTTGCTTAATCAGTACATATTTGTAAACATAGAATGCTATTTGCATCATGCTCGTTCCAAAACCATTTTTACTTTTGCTTTCCCCAGCTGTTGATCTCAGTTACTTTACTCTCGGAGTAACGTTTCGGAACGCCGCCCAGCTGGACATCACACAGGATGATGAAACCTACCCCGCCACAGCTACAGTCAAATGCATGCACATAGGAACACTGCTTATATTTCAAAAAGTGCTCGTCGGGTTTTCAAAATAACGCCACTAAACTCACCGCTTATAGCACGTAATGCTATTGGGAGAAATTAGTATACTCCCATTAAAACAAAAGTTGATATAGTTATCTCAGTTATTAATGATATTCCGGAACAGACAGACAGTGTCCGATGAGCCCCGTAATGCCATTTAGGAATTAGAAATTGAAATTTCGATACCTACCTTAAGCGATTCGAAAGATATTTGGAGTGACTGTCTAGAGAGGCCTCTCTTGTGACGAAAAACTAGTAAAAATAATGCATTCTACTGGATTTTTTTTCCTGCTGGTTCATTGAGGGAAGGAGTGAGGGAAGGGTGAATCAGGAGGGAACGAAAACGTGACTTTTATGCAGAGTGGCTTTGTCGACATTCGCACAGAGGTCGCGTCTCTGGAATAGGAAGGCGAAGAAAAAAGGTGGGGATGGGGAGGAAGGAAGTAGTGGAGTTATACGTGTGGAGTGAAAAGGTCACTGCTTCGGCGAAGAACGTATGTTAAACATGAAGGGCTTCCTTCCGCCTTGCCAAGTTGGGAGTAATTTTGTCAATATTTCTTCTTTTCATGGAACTCGTGAGAAATTGAATGCTGCTTCTCTTATACTTTCTATGCGAAGGTATCGCTTTAACAACCTCGGCTGCGAAGGTATAATTTTATAATGGCACGAGAAAACCATTTTACTTTTATTTATTAAGATATTTCGGATTATACTAGTGATATTCCATTTTTAAATTGGCATGTCATTGGGACACTTGTTTTACATTAGACATTTAATTTAAGCGTAATTAGTATAGTGATTCGTCCTGCGCATACGAGAGCTTTGGAATACCCCGTAATCGTGCGCGAAAATTGTAAACGTTGTTATTTGTCGGGTTTAAAAAATAAAGGAGATTACAGTTACATGCAAATCTTTGTTTGTTATATGTCGTGATAGGGTGTGTAATTATTTGTTTTTGAAACAATTAAAAACAATTCCGTTAGTTTAATTTTCAGACTTGCAGTGCGTAAAGTTAATTTTTATAGTAAATCTTTAAACAGTGAATTTTTGGAGAACATTCTTACATTGTCGTT